>JARHVA010008070.1:530000-535000 GCA_037957365.1 Torreya grandis
AATAACTCTCTCATCATCTCTAATCACACAGTCATCATCCCTTATCACCCCTAATAACTCCCTCATTAACCATCATCATTTCTTATTATCCCTAGTAAATCCTTCATCATTTTTCATTGACCATCATCATTCCTAATCACTCCCTCATCAACCTTCATCATTCTCAATAATCCATAATAAAACGATCCTCATCTATCCTCATCCCTCATTTTCCCTAACCATTCCCTCATTATCCCTCATCTTACCTAATCACTCTATCATTATCCATAGTCATTCCCTCATCTAGTAGAGTGTGTTCCAATCTAGTAGTTAGTATAAATTTGTTTTAGACTAAACAATATATTTTTCAAATGAATCATGAATGGTGTTTTAATTCCTTTTATTATGATTGGAGTGTAATGGGGTGATTATTCTCATTCATGTATAGTAAATTAGATAGGTTCATGATGGATTACTCTAGAAAGATTATTGAATGATTTACATGGCAGAAATAAGATAATATCCTATTTGTTCTTGCATTGAAAAAAAATCATTTTGAATGATGAGGGATGATGAAAAATGATGATAGATAAAAAACTACCTCTTTGTGCTTGCTTTGTATGAGGTGAAATCCTTCTTTTATATAGAGTTATTTCAAAATTATTAAGCAAAAGGGTCAGAGCATTTTGGATCTCATATTTTTAAGATGTTCTCAAAGAATTATGTGGTTCATGATTATAAATTATTATAATTTATTCCACTAGATTTGTTATCACATGTTTTCTCCTTTCATTGTAATATGTGTCCTTGTATAGCAATTTTGATAGGAAAGTAGAGAGGGGGTTGAGATGAACTACCAATGTTTGCTTCATTAATCTGTAGTGTGGTCTATATAATGTATGTTTAGTGGTTGTCATTAGGTTTCATTTTTAGGGTTTTTGGTTAAGGATTCAAAGTTTATAGTTCAGTGTTTGGAGCTAACGGTTTGGGTTATAGATTTTAGGTTTTTAGGTTTAGGGTTTATCCAATTTTAGGATTTAGGGTCTATGTTTTTGGGTTCAAGGTTTTATGGTTTTGGGTTTGTGTTTTAGGGTCCAAATTTCAAGGTATAGGGTATTAGGATTATGATTTATTGTTAAGATTTTAGGGGTCAATGTTTTGGGTTTTGGGTTTGTGGTTTAGTGTTTAGGGTTTAAGGTTCATGATTTTCAATTTTGTGTTTAAAGTTTTCTTTTTAATTTTAAGGTTATAGGGTTAAGGTTTAATGGTTTAGTGTTTAAGATTTAGGATTTCAGGCTCATGGTTTTGGATTTAGAGTTAAGATATTAAATATTATGTTTTAGGGCTTAGGGTATAGGGTATAAATTCCAGGGTTTAAGGTTTTAAGGTTCTAGCTTCTATGTTTATGGTCTAGGTTTTGTGGTTTAGGTATTATTGTTTTAGGTTTAGGTATATTTTATTAAGGCTAAGTGTTCAAGGTATATCATGTTTAGGGTTTAGGTTTAGGGTTCAATGTTTAGGTTTTTGTTATTTAGGGTTCAAGGTTTGTGTTTAGGGTTAATGGTTTAGGTGTAAATGGAGTGTATTTGAGTGATTAGCTAAATTTATGTCTAGTATGAGTGATTGTATTGTGAATACAATAATATGTCATATATGGGTGGCAACATACCTACATTTAGTACTAGGTATGGGGTAGATGTAATGTTTGATTAACTATATCATTATTATATGTATGTTTTAGGTTCAATGCTACAGGTTAGCCATTTATACATATTGATAGACCCATTGATTAAAAAATCCACAAATTATTATTAATTCATCTTGAATTCATCTTCAATCCTTTCAAGATATGGCTTAGCCAATGCCCCCTCTCCTTTATCTATAAAGATGATAATTCAAGATTATGGTTTATGGATAGAGGTTTAGGATTTATAAATTTAAGGGTTAAGTTTTATGCTTGATAGTTAAATATTCATATCTAAGCATTTATTGTGTAGGGATTAGTGTTTAGGGTTCATGTTTTAGTGTTATGACTTAGGGATTAGGATTTAAGGCTTAAAATTTATATTTTATGCTTAAAGGTTTGGGATTTAAATTTTATCGCTCAAGGTACAAAGAGTTTAGCATTTAGGTTTTGGGGCTTGGTGTTTGGGAATAGGGTTTTAGGTTTATGGTTTCACACTTAGGGTTTAGGGTGTAAGGTTCAAGGTTTTGGTCTTGGGTGTTTTGTTGAGGGTTTGGGATTTCAAACATAGAGTTTATTATTTAGGGTTTGGGATTTAATGTTGGGGGAATAGGGCTTAGGTGTTTGGATTTTAGGTTTAGTGGTTATGAATTAGAGATTATGGTTTAGGGTTTGTGGTTTTAGGTTTAGGGTTTATGGTTAAGGGTTTACAGTTTAAGGATTTAGGTTTAGTGTTTAAGGTTTTGGATTTTTGATTTGGGTTTAGAACATTTAGGGTAGGAGTTAATGTTTAAGGATTATGAATTATGGTTTATGGTTTTAGGACTGGGGATTAGGGTTAAGTCCTTACATTTAGGTTTTAGGGTTAGTATTTAGGATTTTAAGTTTATGGTTTGGGGTTTATGGTTAAGGGATTACATTTAGGTTTTATCGTTTAGGGTCTAGAGTATAAAATATAGCGTTTAATGTTTTAAGTTTCTATGTTTAGGGTTTATAGTTTATGGTTTATGGATTGTTGTTTTTGGTTAAGGGATAATGTATTAGGGTTAAGGGTTCAATGTTTAGGGTTCAAGGTTTAGGGTTTAGGTATATTATTTAGTGTTCATGGTTTAGGGTCTATGGCTTAAGGTTTGGCAATTAGGGTTTAGGTTTAAATATTTAGGGTTTAATGTTTATTATTTTGGGTTAGGGGTTTTGGGTTAATTGTTTAGGTGGAAATGTAGATCACTAGGGTTATTAGTTGCATTCATGTCCAACATGAATGACCATATCATGACCACATGCACATGTTATGTTTGAGTGATTGAATACCTACATGTAGTACTATGTATGTGGTAGATGTAAGTATGAATGATTGTATCATTACTATATATATGTAATAGGTTACATGTTTTAGGCTATTCATTTATGCATATCGATAGACCAATTAATTAAAGATCATTTTTTAAGTTGAGGACAAAGTTGTTAATATCATTCTAAGACAAAGATAGTAAATTCCAAACATAATACATCTCCAGCTTTGTTGATTGAGTATACAACTCTTACGAAGGTCCAATGTTATTATGTAAACATAATAGAATACTGACAAGTAAAGCTATTCAAATCATTTGAGAGTTAAGCCTTGTCAATATGCTTTCAAGTGAGCAGATTAGGCCATTTGGACCTAAATAGTAGAGTTTCCATTGAATTCTAACTCTTAAGAAAGCAATAAAGGAAATTAGTTTCTTATCCTCAAAGATTGTCTCTAAACATATTAATAAAGATTTATAATAATCTTTTGATGACCTTAAATTAACAATACCTTTTTAAGGCCAAAGACACCTATACACAACAATGTAGTAGTGTTTAGGGCTTCGTAAATATTTTGGGCACTTTGGTTGTCTAATTGGTTTCTTGAGATTTCGTAAAGACACCTATGAATATAGTATCATTGTCTTGATATTTTCATTGATTTTTTTAATTGAATGTGTCAAAAAAAACATGGTAGTTGTATATTTATTTGTATCAAGTCCTTAAGAGGTAGAATTTTGCCTAATAGTCCTATAAATGAAAGAGTTGTTGTTGTTTAAGTTTTGAGTTGAATTTCTTCCTTCACTAAGAAGCTTGAGTGAAATAATTGGTGAAAACCTCATAGTATTGTTCAAAGAAGTGATGATGTATAATTGAGTGCTTTAGGAGTCAAATAAGGGTTTCGCTTGAAGGTAGACTACAATCTTGGGACTGAGTTCCCTATTTTGAGTCATTAGAAGTGTCTTTTGATTTGAATAAAAAGGCTAAGAAGTCAAGAGATAATACTAAAGAATAAGGTCATTAGTATTTCAATAAAAATAATCAGAAGACCTTTTGTGATAGACCAAGAGGTAATTTATGGTTAAGAAGAGACCTAATTGAAAGCAAGTTTCAAAAGGATCTTGAATTAGACTAGGTTGAGTAAGTAGAGGACTTAATTTGACACTAGTTTGGAATCACAAATATCAAGATATGGCTTGTGTATTGAGGTAAGGCATACTCCTTGAGATCAAGCCATGGATCAATTATTTATTCATGTAGAGCATACTCAATTAAATAAAGTAGATATGGAATACTTACGTAGGTGAAACATACATGTAATATTTAATGGTATAGATCTATTACATACGTAACATGATTTTTGAGCTCATTTCTCATTCAATCTTTTGATCCTAAAATTCTAAAAACTAAGTATTAACTAGAATGGAATTTGAAAAACATAACTTCTAAATTGTAATTCCTACATCATTGTAATCAATTTCAAAAGATGTTGAGTGGAAAAATAAATTGTAATTCCTTTCTAAAGGGTGTATTCCCTCTTTAGACTACAATTTATTCTTTTTCAGTTCGTGGTTGTTGAAATACACACACACACACACACACACACACACACACACACACACACACACACACACACACACACACACACACACACACACACACACACACACACACACACACACACACACACACACACACACACACACACACACACACACACACACACACACACACACACATGTGTGTGTGTGTGTGTGTGTGTGTGTGTGTGTCTTTCAGCAACCTTGAATTGCAAAAGAAAAAATTGTAGTCTAAAGAAGGCATACGCCCTTTAGAAAGGATGCACACCATTTGTAAAGGGTGTGCATCTTTTGCACTCCAAAGGGCATACACCCTTTAGGGTCAGGACCGACCCTTCTTTGTTTTGCATTGGTTTTTTTTTTAAAGGGACGTATGCCCTTTTGAAAAGGGTGTATGTCTTTTATAGAAAATGCTTGGTATTTTTTATTATGTCATATTTTTTTGTCTCCAAAATTTGTGCATCTAC
>JARHVA010008070.1:540000-545000 GCA_037957365.1 Torreya grandis
TAACATTCCTTTGAGGTCAGGCAATTTAATTTGCCATAGAAGTACAAAGCAGATTCCCACTGCCATTATTCCAGCAACCATGTCAGTTGAAAAGTAGACGATGTACCATTAGCAAAAAAAAACATTTAAGTCCATGATGTCCGATGCCAGATGCTTGACTCCCAATGGATTGCTTCAAATTTTACATTTCACGGCTGTATAAATGTATTTTTTTTTAAACCTTAAAAATGTGATGAAATTATTCTTGAAGGCCACATAAAATAAAAAGGGAAAAATTGAATGGACTATCAACAATCCTTAAGGATTATGATAATATTTTATTAAAATAAAAATAACTATTCTGTCACCTTTCGTTTGTCATTTTTATTGACTAACCGTTATAAGAAGGAAAAAAATCGTGACTGGCAGAGTTGACCGTCAAATTAAAAACCAAGACCTGTTGACTGGATAAGACAAAGTCGGTGGCAACAATGTTCGTACAAAATGAGGTGGGCCATACATGGTTGGACGTTCGAAAATTGTGTAAAACATTGGCCGTGGGGTTAAGCATTTCTCTTTGCTTCACAAAGTAAGATTTCCATAGCATCATTTCGCTTTTGAAAACTACTTTAGCAAGGCGTACAAGTAAAAGCATTATTTTTGTGATAAAATTATATTAATAATAATAGTATTTTAACATCTATGTTATTATGGAGCATTTTAGTTATGATTTATAAGGTAGTTTATAATATATTATATTATTTCATATTCATAATATGTAAAAGTATTTTATCATGTTCCAAATATGAGGTGTAGTACTTTAGCTCTCGTAAGATTTGAACTTGTAACCTCTCTTTCAGTAGCAGATATTTTTCATCACTAGGTAAAATCAGATGTCTATATATCATCTAGTTTCTATTGTATTTGTTGAGATGAAATAATGTGGAAGTGCCTAAAGTAGTATGAAATTTGTTAGTTGAAGTTGTTTCAATACTGAGAAAGGTATATGATAGAGTGAAACATCAATTAAATTCATGTAATAATTACAACATAGAAATGTGATTTTTTAAAAGTGAAGTGTAAAAAGAGCTATAATGTGGTTTTATTATTGCTGGTTAGAGGAATGTTTAGAGTGAAAATGTTTTGAGATTTGTTTAGCAATGCTCTGAAGGAAGCTTCCCTCAATGCCTTAGAGAGTACAGTCCATGTTATATTGAGTTTGACATTTGCAATATACATGTGGCTTAAGTCAAAGTGATGGCATCAAAGTGATGGAGATTATGAGAATCATTTTAAAATTAATCTATATCTGTTCAATCAATTATTTTTAAAAAACATACATATGAATCTAACAATTATAAAGTTTTCTAAAAAAAACAATATGAATATTGGAATATTCTCCAATAAATTATTTAAGATACTTTAATGCTAACATCATAACAATCAATAACTATGACAACTCATACCATTATTAATTATTATATTCATTTTTTTATTATAATTATTTCTTTATTATAAATAATATTTAACTTAATACATTTCAAAAAAAAATAAAAAAATAAAAAAATATTAATTCATTGTTAAATCTCATCATTAAAATAATGATACTGATAAATGTAACGTCATTAAAAAAATTAAAATCGTGTATGTATCAATGGTGGCACTACCTATTTGCTTAGGTAAATTCTTTATTACATGGATATTATTAATTTCGAAGGGAGGGAATATAGGCTTCATTTGGCATTAACTTGCCGTTAATCTTTACCCTGCTATCCAATCTGAAGACACCGATATCTGTGTAGGAAAATAAGTGAAACTTCTACCAAAGAATTTGCAAGTTCTTTAAAATAATGAATAAACTATATTTTTTATATCCTGTGACTGGTCTAAAATAATGTCTTATGAAACACTTCGCTTTTATCAAGGCAGAATGATCATTGCAGTTAGAATCCACAAATGAAGGCGTTGGTTTTCCATTGCATGCTTAGATGGTGATTTCCCATTACAGGGTTGAGCGGTGGTTACTCATTGTAGGGTTGGGCGGTGGTTTGTCATTTCAGGTCTGGGTGGTGCATTACTGGCTACAGGCGGCTGACATTTTACCTATCTTCATGTGGCTTTCCTATTAGCATCACAACTTTTCAGCCTACACATTATATGTCAGCTGCATTGTTTGAGATGAACCCTGGTGCTATGTCCTTGTTTGGACTACTTGTTATATATTTTTATTTTTTTTGCAGTTTTGTATGTTACTTGGCTCTGTGCCAATATTTGTCTTTTCACGGTATCCTCACGAGGCATACATTTTGTTTCCCCAAATGCAACCAGCATGTTCAATATTTTTTTCTTCTTTTGCAAAATTTGAGGACTATGATGTAACATCAAAATTTTTACCCTCTTTGCAAGTAAGATATTTCTGTACATTTTGGGATTAAATGAATGGCGATTCTAGTTCTATTCACAGGAAGAGTAGTGGGACAGTTATTAACTATCCAATTGTTAAATCCCCGGAGCTTATTCTCTAAGCATAGGCATTAATCAATATTTTTGCGTCATCAAACTTATCTTTTCAGTTATGTCAATTATGGCTCAATCTCATTCATCAAGTAAGCAATGGAATGGAATTGTAGTTAATGATAATAACCTTTTCTAAAGTTTACTTTTTTGACTGAGTCTGCATAAATCTTACTTCAATCCAATCTTTTGTAAGAAAGATTAAATTATCATTCCAGGTTTAAGGCATAGATTGCTATATGCAATAGAGAATTTATTTTATGCTAATCCTTATGGATATCATCCATAATCATGCCTATCACTCTTCAAATCTTTAAGTCCTCCAATTTCCTTTGTCATTGCCTCTGATATTGTCAATTATTTCATCCATATTTCTTATGGAAGAGGATTTGGTATCTAAATAATTAAAGGCCTCCACTATGGGTTGCATTCAAGCTATCAAATATTATGTCATTCCACCATTTAATTGTGGGCGAGTGTTCATGGATTTTTCCCCCTTACTATAATTTAGATCCAACACAACTATTCTAATCTTTCTTAATAATGACAATTCCTATTTCCCTCTTTGTTCACAATTATATTTTCAATTAAAATATGACACGTTCATCAATTTCAACAACTATAATCATCTGTTTCACTTGTAAGTTGTATATGACAAACTATGTTTGATTGTTGTGAACATACACATGCTCAAACTTGGCTTATGTGGTTTGTTGAACAATAATCTATATCTTCTATACATCTTTTAGAGCAATATTCACTGTATGCATTGCATATGGGCTTCAGAAAATGCCAACGATGGTTTTTACCCATTGATCCAGCAAAACAACAAACATATATGCTATGCAAGCATCTTGATGCATCTCTATTTGAGATGGTCTCTTCTTACTTCTGAAGTAGTCTACATGTTCTAGGAAGTAAATACATTTTAGAGAGACCACAATTATTTATAATAAGGGACATTGATTTGTATTTGATTAGCCATCAATCATAATTCAACAACCAAACTTCGTTCAAGTTAGCTTATTTATCATTCTATCGCTCAACTAAAAATAAAATAAAATCAAACTACTTAAATTCAAAACCAGCGCAACCATGTTGCATGCACTACCATTTCTTGTTGTAAAATGGCATTGATTTGTGCTTTTTCGTAGCTATATATAAACTACTTTGGATTCTTTATGGAATTAGAAGTGAAATTAAACTCTTACTAATTTTTTTCTTGTTTCATTACTTTTCTAATTACTTGTAAAATTAGTGTCTTATGTCTATTTTCTTCTTTGTTTCAATATTGTTTGTGACTTTAGTCTATTCTGAAAGTGAATTTTTTTAGTTTTCATGTCCTTACAACTATGATTGAGTGCACAAACTCACATACAAATTTTTGGATTGACAGGTGGTTTTATGAAAAGTTGGATGGACTCTGCCACAACCATTACACCATTCAAAAATTTGATCCAAACAATAATGTTTATGCTTGAATGAATTGTATTCAAACCTTACATATAACTACTTTTTTGAAATCATGTTACATGCCACCCTTGAATTCTGATTCCTTTCAACCCTCCCTCAAAAACATGGCGCTCTACAACCTTGTTATATGTTAATGTATAAAAAAATAGGATTACATATCTTTTCTCCATTTTATTCCAAATAACTTTTGACCTCATTTAACAGTTTAATGCCTCCGCGTTTAAAGTCATTAACTCCAATTTCCTTTAACAATACAATTTTTATTTGTATAATAGAAAGATGACTCAGTGAGGGTTTTGAAATTTAAGTGTCCTCCTCATGTGACATGGAAAATAAATTAATTAGGAGTAGGATTACTAAATTCAATGCACCATAATTTTCTTTGAATAAAATAATTTCCTTTCCCGTAAGGCTTTTTTCGGCAAGTAAACTGATACAAATGTTCTTATTGTTGAGAATCAAATTTTTTGGGGCTGAGGATAAAAACAAAATAATGGTTTAGCGAGTTAAAAAAAAAAGAATGCCCCTCCGGAACATGTGAAATTGATGCTACATTAAATTATGAAATTGAATAAACTTATACGCGTTTTTATATGTGAGACAGCTCATACCTAATACTTTTAATGAAGTGATATGATTTCCAAATATTTAGTTGGTTATTGATAATAAACTATAGTGATTTTTCTAGAAAATAGTTTAATTATAGTATTATGATGTAATATTTTAATTTCGATTTTTTTATTATTAATTATTTTTTAGGTGTAATTTTATAGTATTCCTTTTATGATATTATTATGTTTTATAAGATTTAATTAAATAGGTTTTTATTTTTATTTATTTTTTTCTATCAATTTCTGAGTATTAACATATAATAATGCCAATATAAATTATGACATTTTTTTTTATAAAATATTTATGTACCTTTAATAAATTGTGACATAATTTTTTTATATATACTTTTTAAATATTTCGGTGTTAACTTTTGATTCGTAAGTTTATTTGAGTTCTTTCACGTGTCAAAATGATCGTATCGA
>JARHVA010008070.1:550000-560619 GCA_037957365.1 Torreya grandis
TTGGTTTAAATGTTTAGTTTGAATTCAATTTATATGGAAATTAAATTTTATAAGAAGTTGTGCATAATAATCTATTTCTCATAAATATGAATGTTCTACTTAACACTCATTATATATAGGTGATATCTATAAAGGTGAAGTATTGTAATTTTTTGAGAGCTCATGTATCTCAATGCTACTTCATCTAAAGTATAATTAATTTTTGAGAGGTCATCTATTGCACTACTACTGTATGCCAATAATATTTTTCTTTATAAACTATTTACTATGAAACTGCTTAAATTTTTAAATTTATAAAACTATGTTACTACATTTTATTTTCTTACAACCAATATAAAGCAATTTATAATCCACTAAACCACTATCATATAAATAATATTCACATGTGCACACTTTGACATCAATTTATATGAATGCCATTGAAGAGTATATATATTTAAATGTTTCCACTTATATGTATTTATGTATGCATGCATGCACATGCATGCACACGCGTGCGCACACGCACACGCGCACACACACAACATTATAGGTACTCATGTTATTAAAACATGTGATATAGATGAATTCTGAATACTTATAATACATGTTCCATCATCGGATAGACCTGGAGATCGAAAGAATAAAATACATAGTCATAAGTCACAAAGCCTTTGGATCCTTGAGATCACACCTTGTGGTGACATCTTATTTACTTCAATCCTACTTGAGAAACATATGCAGTGAATAATTCACAAGGTCTTAGAGTCGTAAGATTTTTCCATGCATTTTGATCTCGTTCAGTGAGAGCCCTCTAGGAGTATATCTGTAGCTAATGGCCAAAAGAGTCCTGAGCTCTTAAGATTGTGCCAAGCGGCAAAGTCTAGTTGACTTATGGCTCACAAAACATATCAAATAGCACTACGAAGTAAAAGACTCTCAACGAGTCGAGATTAAGATGAATGTCACAATCTCATAACAACATAACCAGAATACATAGGTAATATTTTATAGCAAGGCAAGAACTACTACACGAAAAATATGACACTTGCCTTAGGCTGATGACTAAGCATTCTAGAGGAACAAAAGGCACATACTTCTTATTGGCTTACAATTGCGACATGAACATCGGAGCCCCATTAAGCTAGTTCTTTTACATAACAATTTAAAATGATTATCAATTTAAACACTATACAAAACTCTAATAATTCTTATCAATGTTTCATGTAAATCAATGTCCAATGTAAACACAAGTCAGTTTTTTATAATTTATTTTCTAATGTTAGTTTTTAGACAATATCATAGAATGTGTAATAGTTAAAGTCATGCATATTTTAAGTGGGTTAACCTGTTAACAATAGCAGATAATGAATTGACATTTTTCCTTTGTTGACCCACATAGTTATGGATTCAAACCACTAATCACCATTTAGCTAGTGAGGTGATTAAAGATATTAAGCCCTTTTTCCAATTACTAATAAGGCCACTAACTACTCTATACTTGGCCATAGGATTTAGCCATTTTTTTTGTTGCTATTGACTATTTATTTGTTTCTATTTGTTTTATTGTTCCTTATCAAGATTTTACAGTAGTAATGTATTTACATTGCAAATTAATAAACAAAGTGAACCATAAACATTTTTTATTATTAAAGTAGAGACTAGTCGCTATGCGACCCTTGTTTTTAATGTTTAATTTCGATTCAATTTATATGGAGTTATATTTTATGAGGAATTGTGTGTAACAATCTATTTGTTATGAATATGATTTTTCTACTAAACACTTATTATATATAAATGATATCCATAAAAGTGAAGTATTGTAATTTTTTAAGAATTCATCTATCCTAATACTTCTCCATCCCAAATATGATTAATTTTTTGAAAAGACATCTATCCCAATATTACTATATCTCAATAAATTATTTTTTTATAAATCGTTTATTATAAAACTCAACTTTTTAAATTTATAAAATTGTGTTTCTACATTAGATTTAATTATAACCAATATAAACCATTATATAATCAACTAAACCACTATCATATAGATAATATTCACACGTGCACCACTTTGCCATAAAATTATATAAATACCATTGAAGAGTATACATATGTAGATGTCACTACTTCAATTAAAATATGTATAAAAATAACTTTATATGTACTGGTGTTACTAAATAACCCAGGTCTTAAAGAATGGATTATATTTTAATGAAATGTACAGTTAAAAAAGTTTCCACCATAGAAGCATGTGATACAGATGAATTCGAATACATGATGTAAGCTACACTCAGCGCGTGAGATTGACACCCATCGTCTCAATTTAATTATTTACCATAAATATAATTATTCTACAATTATATTAATAACATTGAAGAACATAATTAAAAGAATATTGAAGTCACTTCATGTGTACTCCCGTTCAATGGTCAAATTTGAATGGAACAGAATATTATTATACAAATGAGGAAAATACAATATTGGTGTAGCAATCGCTTCGCATTTGAAGAATGCGATGGCATCACTAATGACTTGAGTACTGAAATATTGACACTAAGACACTCTGTAGTACCCCAGAAATAAAATTGGATAGGACAACTTGACACGATATTATAAATAAATTTTCATGATTCTGTTTTTTCAATATGAATAATTTTTTTTTATTCATTGTATTTAAGTGGTGTTTATCTAGATATAACATTCAATACAATATTTGGAGGTCACTTATCTCCTTCAAAGATCAAACTTATTCAGGAAAGTAAATAAATAAATAAATAAAAATTTTAATAATAGTTGTATTTTAGGGATTCTTAGTTCTTTTAATTTATATAAGTTATGTTTTTATAATGTATTAAATTATATGATTTTATTTTTAACTTATAATTATGTAATTTTTAATTGGTTATTAAATGTATGTGTTTAATTTTGAGTGAATCTATATTTAATTATATTTTATGAGTAATTGTTTGTAACAATCTATTTTTCATGAATATGAATGGTTTATTTAATATTTATTGTATCTAGGTGATATTAATAGAGGTGAAGTATTGAATTTTTTGGAAGTCATTCATCCCAATACAATTATATCCAAAGTGTGATTAATTATAAAGGTTTCTCATATTCAAATTTATTTAGTTAGTATTTTATTTTGCAATTTCATCGGATAATGGCACACGATCGAGTGAAGAAGCAAAAGGAAGTACTTTTATTATCTCAGGGGTTGGTATGATAGCTCTTGAAAGGATGATCATCATGCCCTAGTAGATGAGATTCAGGATGTTAGGGACAAGTTAGGGTTTGAAGTCCATGAAGGTGATGAAGAAGTAGGTGGCAGTAAGTTGGCAAAGGCACAAGAGGTCTAAGAAGGTTTTTCACTAGTTAAGGATTTGAAGTATAGGGTTAATATGGCCTTAGGTGCTAATAATATTCCAATTGGCAATGGCCATAAATAAGATTCTGGAAGGATTGAGTAGCTGGGCAAGCTCAATCTAGGTTCAGTTACTTATTGATCAGTGGATGATCTTCAAATTAGTAAAGCCAAAGATCTGATTTTTTTTTTCAAATCCTTTTTTAAGAACACCTTGGCACTAGAAGAACATGCACTAAATTATAAGTGTGAAGGTAAGTGGTTGGTGATAGGAGAGGTTGGATCCTAGATTAAGAAACAATGGGGGCATGAAAAATAGGTAAACTTTATGCCTAAAGGCTTATTCGTTAATATTTACTCTTATTTGGAGGTAAAGGATAAAATTTTAAAAAATCTATTTTGGTCTTTGTGAGGCCTTGGTCTTTGGTTCCAGCACTGACATCCTAATTCTGATACTCTTTTAGCCTAGAACAAAATATTCCCTATTTGGATCTGCTTTTATGGACTTCCTATGTAATATTATAGTCAAGATTATTTTAAAGCTCAAGGAAATTTGTTGGGGGATTTCATTTATGATTGATCATATATTAGAAGGTGTGTTGGCCTCCTTTGTAAGATTTAGATTTTTTTTGGATCTGGTCTAAAAAATTTAGGAAACTATTCTCATCAAAACACAAGGAAGATCTTATAAGCATTCCTTTAATATTGGAAAATCCCTTACAGATGTTTCAAGCGTAGATGACCTAGTCATATTCATAAAAATTCTAAGACTTTTTCTTCACGTTTATCCTCTAAAATGGTTTGAATGAATCATGTTTGGCATTTGGCCTATAAAACTTGTGGTTCCTTCTTTGAGTTTAACAATGGGAATTTTTGGGTACAACAAAGGAAGGAGAAGGAGGCTCAACCAAAGAAGTAAAAGGAGGTTCTACTATCTATCAAAACATAAAGATGATGGAAACAAAGGTCTTATTAGATAATTTTGATAAAAGGATAGTGAATGTTGGTGTAGTATATCTATTATTCCATTTACTTAATAAATGGATAATCCTTACACATTTAGCTTTAGCTTAGTTAGGTGTTATAGGAGGTTAAGTGGGTGAGAGGGTGAGTTCCACCTGGATTTAATTAAATTAAGTACCACTGTGTGTTCTTCTATGAGTTCCATAGTGAGTTACACTCAGTCCCATAGTGAGTTCTCATGTGAGTTAACTCTCCCTACTCCTTTATATTCCTATTTACCAGGACATTGTAATAGAGTAGGTAATTGGTGAGCAAGGTAGTTTAATACATCAGGCACTTATTGTACATCTTCTTCTTGAATATTTTTTAATACAAGTAGTGTCATTGTGGTTGTAAAATTCTTGTGTGCTCACTCCACTATAATATCACCTATTGGTCTATCATAACATATTAGATTCGTATGATTTAGAAGATCTTTGTTTGTTGGATCATTAATGCCGAGAGAGATCATGATACATTTTGACCTAGATGTCATGCTATATGCATTCTTAAGCCTATTCCTGATCTATTCATGTGAAGGTAGAGGAAGAAAAGTAGCAAGCTACCCAGATATATCCTTCACAAACCAAGGCTGACTAACACTAATTCCATAATCTCAATTTCCCAATCCAAAAGCCCCTGGCAGTAATAGGGGAATGGTATGGGAAAATCTATGGCATCATGTCATAGACGTTAAAGTGGATGTTGATGGAAGTACGATGTCTAAGTCTGAATTTCACCTTTGTTTCACCATGCTAGGTTTGTAACTACAATTTATAGAGAGCAGAATGGTGGGTGAGGGCACCTTGAGCTGTAAAACCTTGTTGGAGATTCCTCTTTAATGGTGGCACCTAAGACGTTTTCCATCCCTGCCTCTGCATGATGGCAATGCGTATCTAATTTCTTCTCTTGATGGTAGTGGTGGTCTCTTTATTTCTTTGAAAAAGTGCTTGTACAAATTAATTTCCATTGGTAAAAGATAGAAACCTAAAACTTTTCCCTAATTTCTTTTAAAAAATTGGCTTTTTAAACTATTAATTAAAAAATAGCTTTAATTTATTATTATTAAAACATTGAATATCAAGATTTTTTAGAAAAGTACACGTAGGGGTACATGGGCCAAGGTATTTTTGACATTAGTTGATTTGAAGAGGACCATAATTTAGTGTTGATTCCAATGAGTAGTTACATGACATGCTTGTCATTTAAACATGTCATACACTTAAACATTTTGTGAAAATTTAATTAAATAGGTTGTTAATTACAAAAAATATATTTTGCTATAACATCCGATTGGTAACTCAGAATTGAGTGCCACTTTTTAAAAAAGTGAATGTTTTTTTGTCCACTTTTCATTGGTATACTTTGTTTTGTAAAATACACTAAAGTTATAAAGTTCCACATTCAAGGAGAGTTACATGTGTTATGGGCCCTATTGCTTTCTACGCCATACTTCATGTACTCATTACTCTCATTTATATGGACTCATTTTTGGTCCAATCGAAAGTCCATGTCAAGAGCATGCACCATTTTTTTCTATTACTGTAGCACTGACTGCTCACTGAGATGTATTCTCGATTATGTCTAACATGTCATTTCATGATTGCTTTAGGGGTTCATTGTAGAGTATTTTGTGAAGTTGTGCAGTTATCTAGTTTCTTCTCTTGATCATGTTGGCATCATTTGAGAGACTATAGAGGAGAGGAGTTATTTAATCTCTAGTGATCCACCTTGGGAAGGACAATTATGCTTCATGGTGTGTTTACATGGAACACTTGCTCAGACATAAGAATTGTATTACATGCCTATATGGACAGATTCTTACACCCACTGATCCTGTTTAGTTTGATAAGTGGGCTAATACTTGGGACAAGGTTTTTTCCACTCTATTACTACATGTTTCCATTGATATTCATTTCTATGTGGGATATATAAAGTGTCCTTGCACTATTTAGAGCATATTATAGAGTCTTCTAAGAGATCCTACTGTGACCTACATCACACCTCCTCCTCTTCATATTATCTCTTTTGAGACTATTTTACTTTCTTCTATTACCTTTATTTCTTGTGATTATACATCTATGGTGGATAGTTTTCTTTCATTTTTCAAGCCACCAATACAAGGTGAGATTCTCCTGACTTTTATTGTCTCATTATATATTCTACATCCATTCATATGTAGAATATTCTATTTCTAAAGGTCTTCAAAGACTTGCATTTTAGATAATTTTACTGAGTTTAGTGAGAGTATATACATTAAGAGGTGTCAATGACTCATATGATCTTGTAGATATGAGTGCTTTATTTTATAGACCTAGTATTTAGTTTCAATAGTTGTTAAGCCTGGATCTCTTTTTCCCATGGACATTACTTTAGTGAACGTTCCATGTATGTCTTATTCTTTGACTGTTTTCTCCTCTTTATGTATGCTTCTTCATTTCCACTTCCATAGTTAGTCATGTGATATCTGATTAGACATTGGCACATTCAATCATTTATCAAGGAGATATTTGATAATTTTCAAGACATTTACATCATGATTCATATCTACATTCCAATTGAGTTGGAATTCATCAATTCGATAATTCATGGTTTATTTATTCTGAAATAAAGAGACAATATTTGTTACAAATGGACTTACTATAACATTCGTCATGCAACATTTTGTGCATACCTTCTCTCACTTCTTTATGGAGGCACACATATTTAATATTCTATAGGATATCGAGATCATTGCTATCTACTTAGGTACCTCATCAAGCCTTATTATCAGGACCCCCATTTTATAGCCCACTTAAACTATGCTTAAGAGGGAGATGTTGTAGTGGGATTTTTAGTCCTACCTTATTTTTCTTTGTGTCTCTTTTAGGGTAAGAGTTTTTTCCCATTGGGTTTTCTCCTTTTACACCACTTTTGAGAGTTTCATTATATATGGTTACCTCATCAGGTCCTGTTTCCAAGACCCATCTTTTCTTTTCCACCCACTTACACTATGTTTAAGGGTGGTGTTGTTGTAGGATATTTATTAATCCATTTAATTATTAAATGGATAATCCCTACACATATAGATTAAGATTTATTAGGTATTATAATAGGTTAAGTGGGTGAGAGGGTAAGTTCCACCTAGAGTTCAATTGAGTACCATTGTGTTTTCTCCTATTAGTTCCATAGTGAGTTACACTCAGTCTCACAGTGAGTTATCCTATTAGTTAACCCCCCTTACTCCTTTATATTCCTCTTCACTAGATTATTGTAATAGAGAATATAATTGGTAAGGAAGATAGTTTAATACATCATGAACTTATTTCACATCCTCTTCTTACATATTTATAAATACAAGCAGGGTTATTATTATTTTAGATTTATTGTGTACTCACTTTACCATAAGATCACTTATTGACCTATTATGATAGTGAAGAATGAGTACTAACTAATTAAATAGATGGAGGTTCAATGCGGTCATAATATAAAAATTATGGAAACAAAGGCCTAATTTCAGAAATTTGGAAAAGGGGCGGAGTTGTCTCCTTCTTCAATTCTAAAAGGTTATAAATTTATTTTGGAATTGTATTAAGTGATTAATTATGTTATTTATCACTCCAAATAGGAGGCATGAGATCCTATTTCTTATAATTGTCTAGGAAAAGAAGAACCTAGGAAAGGTTTAGGACTAAATGATCTTGAGTGATTTTTAGAAGTGGAGGAAGAAGATTAAGAGTAGGAGCTAAAATCACATAAAAAAATTGACTATTTATTAATCCAAATCTCTTTACTTCTACCAAATTGGGGTCCCACTATGAAAAGAGGATGAAAATCATCTAAAGGGCACATGGCGGGGAAAGTATTAAAAGGTAGACAATGGTACTTTGTATAAATTATTTGAGTCTTAAAATTTGAGGGGTGTTGTAATTCCCATTTGGCCTTATGAATCTCATATACTCTAATGCCAAGGGTTTAAAATCCCCTGACATGAGACACTTGGTGAGATGTCTTATTTTTGTTTCTGTTCCAGGACGTTTTGTTAATTCAAGAGTCAAAGTTGAGTTTGGCATAGGATTTGACTCTAATGTAAAAAAATTAGAGTAAATGGATTAACTCTTTTATTGAATCTTCTAGGACCTCTAGGAGTTTGACAATTCTAATGGTCTCTAGCCTTTGGTTTATGTGGATATTATATGCTTTGGTTCTAATTGCTAACTTCATCATATTTTAAGCTTTTCTTTTCATATGATTTTTCTCTTGATTAATGTGTATAGTTTTAATGATCTCGTGCTTAAACATATTTTTTGAGGTGAATTATCTAATGTTATCAAATAATTTCCCAATGATAAAGGTGGTTCTGGGTAATGAATTTCATGCCATTCTTTCCTCTTCTGAGAAAGTGGGTGGGTTTTTATGTCTGGGCCATTTTCAATAAGTTTTATATAAATTCGTCTCTAATAATGAATTAATTGATTCAATGTAATTCTTAAGTAGGGATGTTCACTTGGAACAATAAAAGGTTGGCAGTAATAACATTACAGAACAACTGGATAACTTTTTGGTTCTATGATATGGTTTTCAAAAAATTGGATTTCTTAAGTGTTATTTTTTCTCATTTTTGGCTTGGATCATTTCCCCATAAACCTAAAATTTTATATCGATAACCCTATGATGTTTTTCCCTTTTATATTTGAAAGGATGTCACTCTGTGATGCCTCTCTTTTAGATCTAATGAATATCTGATGGAGTAATAGTCCTATTGTGATAGGTTCATAGATGTTCAGTATGGTTAAATATGTCCAATTTATCAAATTTTGTCTCAAACATTGGAATTATTCTTATTTTAAAAATAGTTTCCAAAGGCTTGAGTGGGTATTGAATTGGAGGGTTTGAATAAGATGGTTTCTAGTGTAGGGGTGGATGTTATCTCTTGAATTCAGAAAAGTGGTTACTTTCTGAGTATGAATAAATATTATTGTGACAATAAATTCATTAGAATTAGATCCAAATAATGTTGGATTAAAGAAGGAGATCGTAATTCCCCTTTCTTTAATAATTTTATCAAATTATAGTAAATTGGGTCTCACATTTATAATATTGAATCCAGTGAAGGAATGATGTTTGATACCTAATTTGATATTAGTAAGGAATCTATATTTATTCTTTAGAAGTTACTAATAGGTAAAGTGGCTTCTGATCTCTTGGTTCAAAAAGCTAATTTGGATATCATTCCTAAGGTTGCATACTTCATGTAAAATTATAATTTTATTGTGCCCTTTACATTGGAATAAGTGTGAGTGGTAGTCTTATATATGGGTAAGGACAAATTTTAAGTCCTTAACAAGTTCCCTATGATGTTATTTACGTTTCTCTAGGAGACAATGAGAGTGGATGTGTTCAAAATGCTGGAAGAATCATGAAAAATAAAAAAAGGTTTCCCTGGATCTCAATGTTAATCTAATTTATTTACTTCCTAAAGTGACTCTCAAGTGAATTTTGGTGATTATTATCCCATCTCTCTTTCTAATATTGTATAGAATATTAGCTCTATATTTATGCATACTAGGATCAAACCCATAATTGATTCCTTGATTTTAGATTGGCAAGCAATGTTTGTGCAAGGTAGGAACATTCAAAAGGGTATTACCATTGCCCATGAAATTTCTCTCTCTCTCTCTCTCTCTCTCTCTCTCTCTCTCTCTCTCTCTCTCTCTCTCCTCTCTCTCTCTCTCTCTCTCTCTCTCTCTCTCTCTCTCTCCTCTCTCTCTCTCTCTCTCTCGTATATATTAGTAAAGTATATGATCAAGTCAGTTGGTGTTTCTTGATCAAGGTTTTGGATAATTTTGGTTTTTATACCAATGTTGGTGTGATTAGGTGTTCAGTTGTGTGGTGAGTCCAAAGTTTTCAATTTCGATCAATGGTAGTCTATTTTTCTTATTTTAGGCATTCAAGGGACTTAGGCAGGGGGAATTTATTTCTATTATCTTCATTATCAAGGCTAAATCTCTATGATGAACTATGAAGTGGGCTAAGGTTGAGGTTCATCTGAGATAGATTAAAGTGGTGGATGGTTTGTAAAGTTCAACTCGTCAACACTTTGTAGATGATTCCTTTCTATTTGGGGAAGCCTCAATTAGTGAATTTCAATATTTCAATAATATTATGTATAACTATGAGGATACTTTTGTTAAAATTATAAATGATATAAATATGAAGTTTACTTCATTAACTATTCTGAGCAAATTCAACTAGCTATCTCTCTCCTTCTAGGTTTTAAGATTGTGTAAAC
>JARHVA010008071.1:5000-45000 GCA_037957365.1 Torreya grandis
TAAAGAGGAAAAAATTCCTCGAAATAAGTAATGTAAATTATCAAAGAGGATCTAACAAATCAAAGGTCTTAAATGATGAAATTATTTGTTAAAAAAATTTAGTAAATGTTGAGAATCATAGACGTAGATCCATATATGGGTTCTTTCCAAAGGTCTAAACCATTTAAGGTATTATTAAAGTTTAATATCTCTATGTTTGAATTTAAAATAAAAGTAACTGTCATTGAGAATTATATTGAAAAATTGGAGTCATATTTTTATGTAAACACTTTCATAAGTTTAGAGAAAATTATTATTTATTTATTGAAAGAAAAATTACAAATCCAATCGTGGTGGTAGGATCACCTTGAAAAATGTAAGGAATATGTAAAAACTTGTTGTAATACCATAAAAAATACATCTTAGAGTTAATTTTTTGATGTTGTTATAAATGGGCATGCCTAGGAAAATTATAGACAGTAATAAGTTCTATGATAAAATAATGACCAATATGTGCAAAACTACATAAATATCTTCCATTATATATCAAAAAACTCAACATCAATGATTTTGAAAGGTAAAAGGTAATAAAAAATAAGAGTGATATGGATTTACATATCCAAAAAGAAATGGGACTACTAATAATTTAAATAGTGGGAGTAGCCCATTATTATGCAATAAAGATCATGGAAAATTTCAAATAGAAAGGTAAATTCCTGTGGGAAATCAAACTCGATCAAATGATATAGGTAACTCCAATTATGAAATAAATAAATAAACTAGAGAAGCCATATGAAAGAGTCAAAGCTCAAAGTTTTTAGCCTCAGCTATTTCTATAAAATAAGTAAACCCCCACAAAATGACCATAGAAGCACATGTATCCATCTCTATCCTTTATTTTCCTTATCTTTGAGCTTTGATAAAATTCTTATCCTCTCACCCCATTTATCATTTGAACATTATCTATTCTAATTTCCTTCTCTCCTTATTGAACCCCCTTTTCTTGCACAATGATCTTTAATAGCTTTTTTAATCCCAAAAAAATCTTATTTCCCATAAAAACCATCCATAACAACAATGTAATGTTATATATAAATTATTATCTAGCTCCACATAAAATTTTATTTGTTCTTGACAAATCTTATAAAGCATTAAAGGCACCACTGCATAATGTATGCATCGAGAGTTATTTGAAGCCAATAATTAATCACCCTCATCTTTGGTTATATGATTTCGTAAATGTTTAGGGTTTATCTATTATACAATTAGTGATTATTTAATTTACATTAAAATATTTTTCTCTTTGATGTATAATGAAATGCTTTATAAACATTAATGTAATTTCTTATTAGATGTATAAGGGAAAGCATGAATTATTTCAAGGATATCAAAATTTTATTTTATAGAATTGGTGGAAAATATTACTCAAATTATATTCCTTAGGCTGGTGAATCTAGAAATATTATCCTTTGTGATGGTGGCAAAAGTTTAAAAAAATCAAAAAATTGTTGTGGATGTAAAATAAAATGTTGTTTCAATTGTATAATTTACTAAAATATTTAGTTAAATTTTATTTTTCCTCTCAAGGTTATATTTCTATTGTCTAATCTATTTATCGTCTCAAGAGTGTGATGTAAAATTTAACATAATTTATTCAAGTATGAATGATCTTGATACGATGAGGTGTCATTTTTCTCATATGATAAGCCTACAAGGTGTTTTGGATAATGGAGAACATAGTTGAAAGTGAAAATTTAGTCTTCAAGGCTGATATGAAAATATTTATTATTTTGTAGATAAAGTTAGTTCTATAACAATATATAAAATTAGAGAATATAATTTTCTACAAAATGTGAAATTTACACTATTGTGTATATTGTATATCTTTTTATATATTTTCAACACCTAAATGCAAATCAAGTGTCTACAAAATGTGAAGAGTCCCTATTTTGTTTGTAGTGGAATGATGGAATATCAAGAACTAGAGACTTTTTAAGCTCTCTATATAGTACTCACTTCCATTGTAAAAGGGTTTTGAAATATTGAGATACCTTTAGAAGATGACAAGCTCTCTATATAGTACTCACTTGCAGGTAGAGAATACAAGGAGGTTGGATTACATTTGGTGTCCTTTTGTGAGTCGCCTACGATAGGGTTGCATCATTACTATGGTGGCATTTTTTGGTGTGTTTTTCTCATTTTTTTAGTGTGGTGTGCTTTGCACCAAATTGACTATGCTGATGATGATCACCAGTGGTAGTTGTGAATATCTACGCTATGTGAGATTGAGTGGTATTGATCATGTATAGAGGCTACAAGAGGTGATGAGGATTTAGTCCTCATTTTTTTGTTTTTTTACATTTTGTATTTTTCAATAAAACTACCCAACGTTATTTTCTTGTTTGGTACCTCATGACAAAGAACATTGTGGGGGGGAAAAATATAAAAGTAGTTCTTGGTTCTTCGTAAAGGGTTTGTGGAATTTGAAAAACTACCAAAGTGTATATAATAGTTGAGACCTCATATCACCTCCAAGTTCATGGTCAACCTGCAATAGAAAACTATATGGGTTTATGGTAATCTAAGAAACCATTGAAGGTGTTTAGTAGAGAGATGTACTCCTATCACTTCTAGGTTTGTGGTATTCCTATAAGGAAAAACCAAGGTTACACCAAGACCATGAAGCCACGAAGATGGCATGCCACCACAAAGGTGAGCAGGATACATTGAGAGTGTGAAACCTTTTTGTTGTGTTTGAATTAAGGGGGTGCTAGGAATTAATAATGTTAAGGGGGTGAATGTTAGGGTTTAATAACATTATTAATTATTTTTTATATAGGTTTAATTATTTTAAACTTATTATATTATGTTAGTTGGTTTATAATTATTGGAAACTATATTCCTATAAGGTTTGTTTTACCCATATGTATTATTGGGTAAGCCCTTCCTCTTTTCTAGGAAAGGAGGTTTGGATTCTCAAGAAAGGTTTGCACCACCTAGTAGAGACAAGTTTGTTAAGA
The DNA here is from genome assembly GCA_037957365.1 of Torreya grandis. Classification (NCBI taxonomy): domain Eukaryota; kingdom Viridiplantae; phylum Streptophyta; class Pinopsida; order Cupressales; family Taxaceae; genus Torreya; species Torreya grandis. The sequence continues at coordinate 8,000 of JARHVA010008071.1, forward strand.
AATCAAAGAGAGACAAAGTTTGAAGATAGATGTTAAAGGACAATCATGGCAATTCAAGGCTAAGTAAATGCAGAGGTGAATATATGTGATTATGTTTTCATACATAGCATATATGTTCTTGAGAGACCTATGCATTATATATGCCAAATAGGATAAATTACACTTAGTGAGATTTTTACATATTGCCAAAACAACATTTATCTCTCTTTTAAATCCTCTGAAAATTTTCCTCATAGGATCAAATATTTTACATCTTTAGATCATTCATTATAAAAATTACCAACACTTCAAACAAGAGCCAAAACAAAGTCTAGTTGCTAAAGATCTGACAAAACCAAGAAATTTAAATTTTGAATTTACATTCTGACACATTGTAAAGGTTGGAATAAATTCACATCTTGTGTGCCCCTATGGTTGAGATGGAATAGCTCTTAGGTTGTGCTTCTTCTAAATCTCCACTTGTATTTTATGAAAAATCTACCAAGTTTCAGGCCTTAAAACATTGGACAAAGATGATTCTTAGAATAGCACAACACATGGAAATTAAAAATATTTAGAATTTGAAAACTTTAAATTTACACAAGGTAGATAAATGTGCTTTAAATGCCCATGAGCATGACATTCTGATGCCATATTTTTGGAATTATATTTGAATTTTAAACAAAATCATTGAAGTTTGGGATATTAACCTTTAGATAAAGATGAAATTTGCGATAAGAGTTTTCAAATGCTTCAAATGGGATGTAAAAATAGTTTTAGATTTCCAAGATAAGATAAAATATAATAATTTCCCCTGCCACACACTCGAGGTGTCAATGGTACTTAATTTATACTTTTGGATTTTACATAAAATATATGAAGTTTGGGCCTCTTATTTTATATAGGAATATTATCCTTGGGATTATAGCTTATCAATGCTTAGAACATGAGAAAAAGTGGAGTAAATATGTGAAATATATGATAGAACAAAATACTTTCACCTGTTTGCACGTGAGGTGTGAATGGTACCTGGTTTTTCTATTTTGATTTTACATAAATCTATGTAGTTTATGAAATTAAGACTTCAGACAAAGATTAAACTTGAGATGATATTTTTTCAAATCTTCAAATGAAATATAAAATAATGTCTAGATGTGATAGATATGACAAAATGAAAGATTCACACTCATCGCACACTTGAGTTGAAAATGACACCTAGTTTATATGTTTATATTTACACAAAATTTATTAAAATTCAGACTCCTAGACTTTAAAGAAGTTAACCCTTGAGATAATATATTTATAATTATTCAAACGAGATCCAAAATAGAGTCCATGTGTGAAATATATGACAAAACAAAAAAATTTGACCCCCATGCACTTGAGGTACGAATCACACCTAATTTATCCATTTGGATTTTAAACAAAAAACTAAATTTTTAGATTATGTGACTTTAAACAAAGATGATATATTTATAACAATTAAAATTAGATCCAAAATGGAGTTTGGATGTGAAATATATGACAAATTGGAAGAATGCTACCTATAGTGCACTCGAGTTAGTGTTAGTACCATGCTGAAGTTTTCCAAAATGATAATTTATCAAGTGAAACATGTAGAATACCTTGAAATAATCACTTTTTGTAAAATTAATCTAATATTTTATGACTTATAAGACCTCATAAGTATAAGGGGGAGAATTTAACCAGACGTGTTTATGATGTCCTACTAACCTAATGCCAAAATTCTAGTTTTTTATGTGAAAACCAAAATTTCAAAAATATCACGAGTTAAAATTTTGGGTATAACATCTTGTAGTAACTATTTTTCAAAATAAATTTTAAAATATTGATGAACATTATTTTTATATAACAATAAATAAAAAATATATTTCTAACTTTTATTATAAAATCATAATCATTAATAATTTTATTAAAGGTTATATACATTGAAATATTTTTATATCTTCACATGTTGGCCACCTTATCCTTTAAAAAAAAATTCATTTGCAATTAATTTTCCATTTAAAAAATTTGAACTATAGATTTCATGCTGATTCTTATGTCTATAGATTTCTATACATGTTCAAATTCCCAATCTTTAAGGTAAAGATCAAATCTATCATTGTTATGAAATATAAAAAGACCATTTAACTAGATAAAGAAATTTTTAGTACCACATTCATAAATCCATGTATGGGGATGAAAATATAAATTTAATGGGCATACCACCACCATTCCTCAAAACATTAATGCAATTTCTAAATAACTTTCGTGATGAAATTACCAGATAGGTATTGTATTTGTTAAAAGGAAAGCTCATAAACATAAAACAAATGATTTCTATGTCAGTAGATCATGTTTCATGCAATAATTGAAATAAAATTTAGATCATTATACATAATACAAAGATGTGATAATCAATGACAATGCTCTCAGATCCTTACCTCGTTAATTTAAGAATGTCTTATCTAGGATTTGCCATTTATATATTGGCATTCCATAAATTCTAGAGATAGAAAGAATACTTGATGGATATGATTTTTTTTTTTAGGAAATAAAAGAATCAATCATCATTAATCAGAGCTATGTTTCCTAATCTAAGTTCAAAAATGGAATAAATAAAAAACTATTTTCATTCTATCGATCAGGTAATTTCATATGTTATGGCTTAGTAAAACATTTCTTTGTCACATGTAAATGAATATAATATAGAATTAATATTTGTTATATAATTTTATAATATATTTAGTATAGTGCAATGTATGATAAAGCATACACATATTAAGTAAGTTTAAATAAATGAGCATGCACTTAATTTGTTGCCTTGTTATGAAAATAGATTTGGCAGTCAATCAAGAGTTAGATGTATCTTATCAATACGTTATGGTGAACCATTACACACATAAATAATTTTATTTATGTTAAGACACATATTATCAATTATAATTTTCTAGCTGTAGACCTTATTTAACATCTACATGACTTGCCCAATGATTATTTTTTTCAACGGCTTATTCATTTCAAATCTAGCATGTGGGGAATAAGATCCTATTAGATAAAATTTAGATAATATTTGTTATAAATGACCATGCAACCTATATTACACACTTTATTATTTACATTCAAGTTTTTTGATAGGTCAAATAATGATACTATCTTATTATGAAAACATTTTTTATAAATAAATAATTCAAAAACAACGCTTAAAAAATACTTAATTTTTTTGGAAATATGTATATGCATTACATATGTGTATATATAATCTAAAATATATATGTTTTATTAATATCAATGATATAAAATCAAGATATTTTAAGATGATATTGGAAATGTATGTGACCTCATTATAACATAAAATTGGAAAAACTATTATGATTTACCTTTGACACAAAATGGCCCGATTTACATATAACTATGCTTGGAGAATCACCTATAAATGCACATAAATCATCATTGGAGAGCTCAAAATATTATTCCAACCCAATTCTTTGCATCCTTCTATATACATAACAAATTTACAATCCTATGCAAAGAGATATTAAAAAAATGCAAACAAAAGATAACTGGTATAAGCACATTTTTTGCTATATTATCAAAATAAACTATCTCGTCAAATATTTCATACATTAATATTAATAATAGGTGTGAATGGCAACATAGAATATTCCTCGATATTCATGGATACCTATAGTTAGAAAATACAACCAATATTACTATATTGGATTATAATAATCAATCTATAGTAGTTTTTGTATGAGAATTCTATAAAAAAACTTATATAGAAACAAGATGGTGTATTAATTGATTATCTATCACCCTTGTTTAATAAATACTAAGTTATTCACAAGTAATCCTATGTGGACTATGGAGATGTTCTGAGTCATGTTCATAGGCACACTAAAATTTGTGAATAAAAATTATTGAAATGGAATTCAATACCCCTTAAGTGTCATTACAATGCACTTTGGGAATCATATATAGAATCTTCCATGATCAATCTAAAATAGGGAAAAATACATTCCATTGCATAAATATGACATAAAAATTCATAACTTACATATGATTTTCATCTAGAGATAAAATATTTATTTTGATCTTGTTCTTGGTCATCAAATCATGTTGAAATATATTTCTTAGTATGCATAAAAATAATGTAATTGATCTGAAAGTTATCATCATATTCTAACAATAGTTTTACAATGTCTATATATACATAAATCATATTCAAAAACCTTTCAAAAGATTTAAATTTGTACTAGTACTAATCATGATGCCATTGGAATCATTATCATTAACAAAATCTTTAACATATTGGTCTTATAACAAGCACCATAACATTAAAGATTAGAAAAATATAAAAGTGGAAACAATTGTTCATGTCTTCCAATGGTAATTTATATTTCCATAAAAATATTATGATTTAATATTATGAAGCTTTTATTTTTGAGTGAGTTATTATTATAAAAATCACTTAACAACGTGATTGCAAACATTGTCACCACAAACAGAGAAATTTTTAACCATCAATAAAGAAACTATTAAAAATTGGAAGTGAATGAAAAATCCTTATCATTTGTAGCATGTTCACCACACCTCCTATAAATGAAATGAGTTTGTGTAATGACCATTTATATGACATCACCCTTAACCGTGACATTAAAAACTTAATGAATGGAATATCTTGTCCAAGTTTCACCCTAATAATGATATGCAAATAAATGAACTCAACATACTTTGTCACTCTGATTTTGATATCCACTATCATTGGAAACAAAATGAAGTTTTTTTTTTTTTTTTTTTCTATATTTTATCTCATTACATAGAGTTAAATAAATTTATTTACCAAAACCAACAATATTTTTCCTCAACCTATCATGCCCCTTGTAATTTTATAGAAAAATAAGATCTTAAAATTGACATTAATTTTCACCATATTAGTCATCAACATATAATGCCTCCATTGAGAATGATCATCTAAGGAACAACTAATATAATAAAATTATATCTCATTAATAGATTAAATATTGAATTGGCCTCATATGTAAGTTAAACCAATTCACAATTATAATTTCTTACTGTTATTGGTGTTGAAACATTCAACATTTATGCATCGACTATACATGCAAGCCTCTATATACCTCTAAATAAATATAAATAACTTAAATGGAAAGCACTTGTGAAATTTTAAGAATATAGTAAACATATAATTTATATTTTCATTGATGAAATGAACTTCATTGGCCCTATGTTGTTATCCCATATTGATGCACACTTATGTGGGTAAATATTTCCTCACTATTATCTCCAATATGGAGGGAGGTAAATTGTTTTCATAGGTGACTTAGGCCATATACCTATAGTTACATACATAACAATGTATGTAGGAACACCATATGGTATAACTATTTAGAAAATATTTGACACATCTATTTCACTGACTATATTTTTTCAATATCAAGACTCTAAGCTACGACATGCATATTTTTACAACGTCTTACTCAATATTAGAAATTCTAAGCTAAAACTTAAGGTATTAGTATTTTATCATGTACATAATATATACATTTGTTTATTTAGAATGAAAAAGTATTTATGCATCTGTAACACATATTTACACAAGAAGTAGTTTGGTTAACATCCACAATAAGAAAATGTTCAAATGATAGAATGTGCCAATTGCATGTAGTAGAGTAGAACATAATAGGCCCAAAAAGTGTCATAATACCAAATGATGATCAATTAAAGACTAAAGTGGTTTTCTATAAGGGGAAACGAGTTATGCTTATTTTTAATTTATGGTTTTAAATTAGGTTAGTCAATGGAACTCTTGGTAATGTTTAAAATAACATTTATAAAATTGGGAAATATCCCACTTATTTTCTAATGTTTTTAGTCATCTAATTCCTAAAATACATCGATCTAGTATGATATATTATAAATATAAAAATGTAGCAATATCCCCAATTTTTATGGTAATTAAAGTTAGCATCCCCTAAAAAAGGCTTGAGCTCTAACAATACACAAATCATAAGGACAAACATTGAAAAACTAAGAAAATGAAGCTACCTGAACCCCGAGTAGAGTTCAAAAATGAAGATACTTTCTCTCAGTGAAGGGTTTGGTGAATATATCAATAATTTTCTTCATTATCTAGATGTAGTAGAGATCAATGAATTGCTCATGGATGAGATCACAAATGAAATGCATGTGAATCTTGATATGCTTGGTACATTCATAGAAGAAAAAAATCTTACTAATCTTGATTGTGCTCTAGTTATCATAGAAACTGGCTATTGGTCATCAAAATTAAATGAAAAACTTAGTGAGATACCCTAAATCCAAATAGCCTTAGTGGAATCATATAAATCTCATTTGTATTTTACCTCAATGTGAGATAAAGCAATACCATTCTTATTTTTACTTGACTATCTAATTACACTTGAAACTATCAAGAAATTGTATCTTTAAGTAGACACATGATTCAGAATATCAACAACCTAATTCAAATCTATATAAAAAATCAAGTTCATGTTGGTACTTACTCCATAGTGAATCATGAAACCATGAGTACCTTGAATATAGTGGAGAATCCACTTAGATTATTTATAGTATAGCTCATGTGGTTCTTATATAAAAAAGACCATGGCCACTTCATATTAAATATCAAGGATAGTGTGCGTAAGGTAGATGAGACTGCTAATAAGTTGATAATATGAATTAGTGTAAGCCAAAAGAGATGATAAATTGTCATCAAGTTTCACACCAGATATAAAAGTAGTCAGAGCTAGCTGATAGTCAACCATGTTAAACCATGTAAAAAAACCAAGATCATACTTGGATTATGTAATAGTGATCTTGGAGTTAGACTTAGAAGTTTAAATCCTGAGGAAGTAATGCTACAAGCCCAAATTATTCATTGAGTATATATTATAAAAAATTGTTTTCATTATTGTGCTGCTAGATGAGTAACTACCTATGATCAATAGGTCATCTACATAGATAATCAAAATCAACTATGAATGATCCTACTTTAAAATGTAGATATTTGGATCAGTATAGAATATAGTGAACAACCCAAAATAATAAAGGTGTCCATGTTAGCATACCAAGACTGAGGATATTATTTGAGGCCATAGATAGACTTTAAAATTTTCAAATTAAGGAAGAATATTCCATAAATCCTTTTGGTTGTTCAATAATATTTCATCTTTAAGGTCACTATGAATAAAGTCACTCTTCTCATCCATATTATGTACTACAATAATAGTAAGAATGAGTTGCATGGAGTTCATTTTGGTAATTGGGGCAAACATATTAGTATAATAAATGCTAGGTAAATGAGAGAAAACCTTTTCTATCAAACATGTTTTAATTATATAAGAAACCATCTTATGTAAATTTTATTCATTAGATACACATACAATGAATAAGTTTTGTTCCCATAAGAAGAGTGACTAAATCCCAAGTGTTGTTCCTCAACAAGGAACCGTATTCCTCTTATGGAATAGTATCCTACTTAGGAGTGTTCAACACCTCATAAAATGATTGTGGATCAAAAATAAATGCAATGAAACCATGTGGGGTATTCTATAATTATGCATGGGTTTTATTGGTGTTTGATGGATCTCAAACCCACTGGATAATACTTTGTAGTGTCTATCTATCCCAAAGAAGACCAGTGCTCAGAGAGTTAGGAGGAGATTCTTCATTCTCTAAAGATATTTTGGGAATAGGGAAATCCTCATCATTACTCTCATAACCATAACTAATAGAATAATATGGATCATTAAGAAGTTACTGAAGCAAATACAAATCATCAAAACTATCATCAAATACCAATGCATCAAAGGAAGAGGGGGGAGTGCCATGTGTGGATTCATGAGGACCCTCTAGAAATATAAAAATATTCTCAAGGAACAACTAATGAGTGGTGGGATGGAGATTATTATATCCATTAACACCCTAAGGATATCTAATGAATATGCAAGGCTGACTTTGATGTTCCATTACCTTACATTCATTTTTTAGAATACAGACCATAATAGGATATCTAGAAACTTGGGAGTGTAACATTGTGGGTTTTTGACTACTCTAATCTTTAAAAGGAGTGCTTCTCTTAAATGATTTATGAGTATCTTAGTTATAGATATAACATGAATAGTTAATGGACTCATTCTAATACTGAGGTGTAAGATAATTAGAGTATAGAATATAGTTAGCCATTTCCTTCAAGGACATGTTCTTGTGCTTTGTAACACCATTCTACTAATGACCATATGGAACTATATGTTATCATTCAATCCTATTTTATGTACAATATTATTCAAAATGGTTACTGGCATACTCACCACCATTGTCTATGTGAAAAATATTAATGCCAAGACAATTATTTTAAAAGTGCCTTAAAGTCCTAAAAATAATCAAACACCTCTGATTTTTGCTTAAGAAAAGAAAACCAAGTATGCCTCAAAAAATCATTGATGAAAGTAAGCATATATTTAGTCCTACTAAATTAAAGTTTTGGAAATATACTAATAATGTCACCATGGACTATCCAATATTTGTTCATCTCTCCATGATTTGCACTTATCATACTTATCCATAAGATGCTTACCAAATATAAAACTTGGAAAACTATGTTATAAAACCTAACTTGTGGTAACCCTAAAACTATTTATTAATCACTTAATTACCCTAGGTAGCAATAATTGAGATGGAAAAATCATTCATGCCATAAGTTACTCACCCCATTTGAATGAGTGAGTAGGGAAGTAAAGGGTTGATAAAAAAAATGTGAGAAAGTATATAATCATGACCGATGATCTGCTTTTCTAAATGAAATGATAGAGTCACTATTTGCTTTCCTAATAACCACTGAATTCGGTGTGAACTCAAATTTCTCTCCTAAATTGCTATGAATGATTTGATAAATAAATAGGATATTAATGGATAAAGAGGAAACAAATATAACATCATGAAATGTCCCACCATTCACTTCAGTAGATCCTCTCAAACTACATTTTATAGAAGTATCATCACCCAACAATATGGAAGGCATATAATAAAATTCCAAGGATGAGAACATGTCTTATGATGAAGCCATGTGGTGTGATGCACCATAATAAATAATCCATTTTGAATGATGGGATACAACTGTACCAAGTGCTTTCTCCTTACCTTTGCTCTTATTCCTATCATTGGCCTTAGAAGACTTTTAGACTGATAAAATATGATTGGAAGACTCAAGGACATTGATGTTGTGCTTCTTGAACATCGTAGTTAGTTGGTCAATATGATTCTTCATGTATTTAGATTCATCATGCCCAAATGTATTATAATATCCTTATGTGAGTTGCTCTTTCTTTGGTTTTCCATTTAAGGATGAGGATTCTTTTGATGCTTTACACTTAGCATCAAATTTATACCACTTTATTTACTCTAGGTCCTTGTTCTATTTTTTTCCTTTATGATAGATACCTTATGTCTATCTTGACTCACAATCAAGGAATGTGGTTTAGATGACATTAGTGTACACACTTGAATGAGTTTATCTTACTCCTGAGTCAAGTCAACATAAAAGTCATCCAAGGATGATATGGTTTATATAGCTCCAAGAGAATTAATTGATGGTGTGAAAGGTAGAAATAAAAATAGAATAATCATATATTAATTTTGTAAGGATTGAAAGAATCAATATATCATCAATCGTGTCAATATTTTATAGGTTAAACTACAAACTAAGTGATTTGAACTTTGTGAAGAAGTCTTACACTATATCAAAATCATCTAGGCTCAAATTTATGATCTCATTTTACAACTCATGACGTCTCATTATGTCCTAATTCCAAAAGAGTTTTTGTAATATGGTTTAGAAATCATTAGGATTAGTAGATTAAATATGAAAAAGTATATTTAAGGATATATATAGACATAAAAGATCATAGGCTTCATCACTTCTATTATACCACTTCACCTTCTCTACCTCATGTGTCAGTTCTTTTCTATACCCATCATGATTTGGTGTAAGTATTTGATTCTCAAGAGGATTTGCACTTTGACTTTTCACTCATGATAGTTGAATGGTATAAGAATCAAAACATAACTTAGATCTATGTTGTAGAAAATATGTGTTAAACTAAGTGTGCTGAAAGACTAGAAATTTATAACCCTCTGAATCTATTGTGGTTTAAATTTTGAAGGCACTAAAATATTACCACTACATAGAGCTTGAATAAACTTGCACTTTCAAAATAATGTAACCTCAAAAGGAGTTGTAGGCTGAAAGTTATCCACATTTGAAGTTATATATGGAAAGTAAAATCTTTACTTTGAAAATTTGGAAAAAGTTGGGTCTGCAAAATTTTTGATTGGGTGCTAGAGTTAGTTTCCACTAATAGGAATAAAATTTTAATCCCCCTTCATGTGGCCATGTCATATGGCTAATTGTCTAGGAAATTTTATGAGTACTCCCCCTCACACTTTTGAATCACCCAAAAAATGTCAGAAACAAGAGAAAATTATCATTGAAACTAGAGATCTACTTAGGCAAGTGGTAGAATCCAAGGAGTGTCTTAGAAGGCATCAAAATTGAGTGCATGTTCTATTAACCATCAAAATGTAGATGATCTCCTTGTAGACATCAAAACCCAAGGTATGTTAGATAAACCATCAAAATTTAGATGATGTCTAAGTAAATGCCATAACTTGAGGTGTATTTGATCAGGAGTTGGAATCCATGGTGTGTTTAAATAGGCATTTGAACTTGAAAAGTGTTAGTGTATGATCCATAACCTAACAACTATTTTTCTAATGATCAGAACCTGATAAATGTGCATGCACTCATCCAAATGTTCACTAAGAAATTTTCTCTATTGATAAAAGTCTAGCATCTATCAAAACTATCTCTGATGGATGGAAATTCTAATGAATTATAAAAACCTAAAAAATGTGGATTCTATATATTTTTTCCAAGATCTAACAAAAAACCACTTGGTTTCTTAACCAAACCTAAAAGAACCATATAAATGAGGTTTTTCCTTGAATTCACCAAAAAGTATGGATTTTTATGGAATTCAAAAAAGACACTGAAACCTTAGAAAATGTCTAAAAATGGACTATCATGAAACTAGATCATGTTTATAACTATTCCTAGTGTTTTTCGACCTTATAAATCTAATAGGGCTATCCATTTTTCACTTAGAGACTCAAAATATTCATATTTGTAAGGTTTTTTTTAGAAACCCCACCAAACCCTATAAAAGTGAAATCAATGAAAATCTTCAGCAAGCAAGAATGTATGATCTCTTAGCAAAATTGATGAATTCATATACAAACATAGATATTATACTATGACAAAGTGGGCCACAGTCAATGATTATATTGGATAGGATTGAATGCACCAGGATAAATCTATATAGAGTAGTGAACTCTGAAGAACAACTCAGAAGATGAAGAAGCTCATCTTCATTATAAAAAGTTGTATTAAAGAATATTATTTAGCTAAAATATTCATATAAAGATACATTATATTATGAGGAGTCAAGTCACCCAAAAAGGTAATTAACTCAACTCACAATTAGAAAATGACTTGAAGTACATTCCCCTAATGACCTATCATTAAATTAAGTAAGCTAATTAGACCATGTAGGTAAAACCACATAGTGGGATAAATCTTAAACTAGCATATCTCTTTATTTACTAAATAGACTAGGATGATCAATATATCATCGTATCCTTCTATTTGGAAGACATGGTACTAATCAAAAATGAAATGGGCATGATCAATTAATTGAAGTCTCAATTATCTACATAATTCGATATGAAAGATCCTAAAGCTATAAGCTTAGGCATGGAAATAAAAAATGATTGTGTGATAAAAAAAACTATGTCTAAACTAGAGGAAGTACATTGTGAATGTTTTGGAAAGGTTTAGAATGAATGACAAGAATTTGATGCATATTATTTTCATAATTGATTATAAACTATCAATTGTGTAGTGTCAAGAGACTTATGAGGTGTTTGAAGACTTGATTCATGATTCATATATGAGTTTGGTGAGAACACCAATACAAAAAATGGTTTGGAATAGACATGATATTACACAAGTAGTGGGAGAAATTAATAGATTCATGTCCAATCTGAGCAAGGAGAAACTAGTGGCAATGAAGAAGTTCTTCGTAGAATTACAAGGAATGTATGATCAAGATATGCTCTAAAGTTACAATTTATGTAATTAAGATGGTCTATATGTATTTTTAATTCTAATTAGGTTGGTTATCTTGATTATCATAGGTATGCCAATTCATATGTCTTCAACTATTTTATTGTTGTTGTAAGTTGAATGTTAAATGATAATCCAGTATGACCATTTATACCATATAAGTTGAATACATCATATCTACTCATAGAAACAAGGAAGTAATTTATCTTTAAAGGTCGTACTCTACTATTGGGTTCAAGTTAGAAGTGATAAATATAAGTTTTGATAGTCAAAGCACATTTTTTCTAATAAATAATCCCAATTTTATTCATCAACAGAAGCACATTGATGTGTGATATCAGTTTTTAAGGGAAAGAGTCAAAAAGAGTGAGATATCTCTAGAGATGATGGACACAAAGGAAAATGTTATGGATTCATTAACCAAATTAGTGAGCACTGAGTAGTTATTCTAGTATAGGAAGAAGGTGAGAATGTACTCCCAAAGTTGCTTAAGGATGAGTGTGTGCATCCTTATAAAAAGTGTTCAAAAACTAGGAGATTGTTGGGAAATATCTTAACTTTACATCAATCTACATAATAGTAATTTTACATACATTTCAACATGAAATAATAAAAATCAATAACATTGATCAATGTGTCTAACTTTTACTACTATCTCTTTAGTATCATTGTAGAACCTTCATATATCCCCTACTTTATATTTTAATTTGTAAAAACTATAGAATAGGGCCTATGTTCATATTAGAAATAAAGAAGAAAAAATACAACATTCCATGGCACATTTCTCTTCCTCTTAATTTATTTTCTTAACAATTAGAGAAAACTTATCTTTATATTCATACATAATATATGTAATCAAACATTTTTTTATTTACCTTAGAATCATTGGAAACAATGAATTATAGTCAACAATATAATGAAATATAATAATTTTTATTTAATATTAAACTTTCTAAAGATTTTATTTAATTTTTATAATTTTTAGACCCTAAAAAAAAATATTAAAATTATTTGTTTATCATCTTATTGGTTGACATGACAATTTTTCATGTTCTCCTTGTATAGAATTATTCTAATTTTAAAAACAAAAATTTAAATGATATGTATAAAATATCAATAATTATTAGTATTGAGCAAACCATTTTTACCTCTGTGCATAAATCATCAAATAGTTTTCTTTATATACAAAGTTCTTAATGATAACATGTGTCCAATAGCATTAGTTATTAACATTAAATTAGGAAGAACTCCCATAAAATTTTCAATATAATTATTATGCAAGTGTTAATTAAAAGCAATAATTTTTAGTTATTAAATTGTTGTAACTAACATCCTCTACCAAAATTAGGGGCTTGATGTTTGGTAAAGTATAATCCAAAGTTCAAATAGTAATAACAAATTCTATAATATAATAAATTGATCCTAATAATTTTTCATGTTAAGAAATATATATTTACAACCATGCATGTTAATGTTAGCTCTCTCTTTAAAATATAAATATATGAAATATAAATATAAATCAGATATACTACACTATTATTCTTTTATTTATTTTTTATTTTAAAAAAATTGAAATGTTCAATTGTAAAAGAACCATTTTGTTATAAATTTATGAAATACTCATAACAACCAAGCACATATTTAATCAATTAAATAAAGACATTGTTTTTTATTTTATTCTTATTTTAACTCATATTAAATTTATTATGTTATGAAATTTAAAATAAAATATTTATTGACATAGACAATTAGTGAATCAATAATAAACAATTTTTAATATAAAAGAAAGAGCTAACCACCACACAATCATTGTTTAAATTTATGGTCCTCCAATCTATATTTATCCTTTCACTTTATTTCCTATAACCTTAATTACTACAACTTTCTGACTACACTTACAGGTTATTAAAGAAATTAAATATACTATTAAATTAGTTGACTATCAATAAATTTTAATTTGGAGTCAACGTCGTTTACATTTTGAGAATAATTAAAGAACTTTGGGATAATGTTTTAAAGAAATCTTAAAGTGGTGAACCCATCAGGACGACCTTACAACATGTTTAGCATATAGTTTCTAGTTACGATAGAACATATTTTAATTTAAAGTTTGACACAGTTTGAAAATATTGTTAAGTAATTAAAATTGAACCAATGATTATTAGGTGCACTCAAATGAGAGGTGGTTCATGGTCTGGATAGAACCTTTCAATCTATGTTGGCCTTATTACATATATTTTTGGCGGCCAGTTCTTTCAACAATTTTTTTTAAAATCTTCCTCTAATTTACATATGTTTATAGAATTTTTTAATCAAGTTTGAAATAATTATAATTTTAAGTTTCGTTATATTTAAAATGTACTTTTATTTTACTTCTAGTCATCAGATTTGAATTGAATAAATAATTATATAATATAAGAAGTATTTTTTTGAGTTAATTTATTAATAAATAATTAAGCCAAATGTTTATATAGTGGGAAAATCTTTAAGATTCATCTCACAAAGAGATAAAATAATTAATTTCATGATAAATAATTGATTTTGAATAGTGGTGGTTTTTGGGTAGTAGTGGTGCAGAGAAGTTCGGTAGTACATGATGTCATTTATGTTGGCCAATAATTAGGAGTTTCATCGACCATGCTACTGTAGCTATTTTATAAAATTTCCCATCATAAATGAAAGTTTTTGTCTCTTTATTAGTATACTGGAAAGATAATTATTATTAGTAGTGTTATTACTACTAACCCCTCTAATGGCCACAAAATGCGGATGATCTTCCATGTTACAAAACTGATACTTTTGATGTAGCAAAGCATAAGAAAGATATAATTGAGCCACATGTTCAGCACTTAAAATTCTTCTCCAATGATTCAAACAAGTGACCTGATGTAAACCAAACATATTTCTATTGGATGATCATGCAAAAGATTATTTAGATTGATGATGATGATGTTAGAGAAAAGAATACAACCCGGGTGACCTTCCATACACACACCTTAATATTATTCGTAGATGTAGTCATCATCGATATTATCGTATCTTCTTATTGTCACTTCTTCTGCTCCTGCAATCTTAGATGCCAAACCCTCTCTATGATTGCCTCTTTTGTGTTATGCCATTGATCTTGGCCTTCTTCATTTCCTTCACACAATTTTAGTTATCACCACTTCCAGGGTTTGAAACTTTTGAAGTAGCATTTTTGTCCAACAACATTAACATTATTTTCATATCAAGTTATGTTATTTCATTTTCTTTAACTTATCGCAAGAGCAACACTTCCACCATTCTTTTTATATTAGCATTTTTTTCCAACAGCATTAATGTTATTGCCATATCAAGTTCTGTTATTTTATTTTCTTTAACTTAGCCCTAGAGCAACACTACCACCATTCTTTATTAGTATACTGGCAAGATAATTATTATTAGTATTGTTATTACTACTAACCCCTCTAATGGCCATGAAAGGCGGATGCTCTTCCATGTTGGAAAATTGAGATTTTGGAAGTAGCGAAGCATAAGAAAGATATAATTGAGCCACAGGTTTGGCACTAAAAATGCTTCTCCCATGATTAAAACAAGTGACCTACTATAAACCAAACATATTTCTATTGGACGAACATGCAAAAAATTATTTAGATTGATGATGATGATGATGATGATGATGATGATGATGATGATGATGATGATGATGCATAAGAAAAGAATACAGCCCAATTGGCCTTCCATATCTATAAGGTGATACATACACCATATGATTATTCTTAGATGTAGTCATCCTCGATGTTATCGTATCTTCTTATTGTTGCTTATTCTGCTCCTACAATCTTAGATGCCAAACCCACTCTATGATTGCCTCTTGTGTGTCATGCCATTGATCTTGGCCTTCTTCATTGCCTTCATTCAATCCAAGTTATCACCACTTCTAGTGTTTGAAACTTCTGAAGCAATGTTTTTGTCCAACAACATTAACATTTTTGCCATATCAAGTTCTATTATTTTATTTTGTTTAACTTATCCAAAGAGCAACATTTCCACCATTGTTTTTATCTCAGCTATTTTAACTAAAGTGAAACCACATTCAATTTCAGTCAAAGATTTGAATAGACTTAGAAATCCCCTCTATGATTTCAACAGACTACAAATATGCATTTATCTCAATGTCTGGACAACATATATATATATATATATATATATATATATATATATATATATATATATATATATATATATATATAGACACACACACACACACACACACACACACACACACACACACACACACACACACACACACACAAAATTTTAAGTGAACTCTCTCAATGCATATAATGTATATGTACTATGGTCATGTTTCTTTTTGGGAGTGTGAGCCACTTCACATCTATTTCCTAAACATGGTAGGTAGGTAGTTTGTGATTGTTTGATTTTTACAAAATTTTATGTGAACTCTCTCAATGCTTTCTCTAATTTTTTGGTGACACATGGATTTACTCAACATTGATGAACTACCAAATTAATAGTTTTACGTATTATCTAGGATTAATCCACCAATTGGATACTACTTAATATGTTTAAATGTTGTTAGTTGCATTTAAAGACAATGAATATAAAATTATTGCCAATGAGTGGATGCAAGCTTGGATGGCACCATCTCGTTATTTGTTCAGACATATGTCACATATGTATGGATTATTATTTGTGTGTTTTTAAGGCATTTGAGTTGCAAGGTGACATTTATTAGCATCCTCAAAAGTAGTAAACTAATAAATAATTTCCAAAAAATAGTAAAATAGTAAATAATTTATTATTACATGATTTTTTTGATGTGGGATTGTATTTTAATTTTTTTTTACTTATTCATTTTAAATATATAGAGTATTGGTTCTGGGGGTTTACTTCGGAATCAAATGGTAGGGTTAAAATCTTAAAAAGGGGTGACAGAGGATAACATTTACTGTTACTTTGATAAGTCATGGGAGATCTCTTTCATTCTTCCAACTAGTTGTTGTGGATTGTTTTGTTGTCATTCCTTCCAACATAACTAGTAATTTTGGGGTAACTATTAGTAATAACTTAATATCTATTTCATGATTTGTGTTATACAATGATTGTGCCTATATCTTTATACTTATTCTTAATCTAGAATTAAAGTTTTACTAATTATTATGACTGTTAACTCTTGTTACATAGAGTTACCTGATTTGAATGCATATTTCTTCTAGATTGTAAATACTTAATAAACTTCTCTTTGTAGTGTTTTTGATTAGGCAACTAACAATGATGAATTTGGTGTTAGGTCAGACAAAAAAAAGGTAACAAGTGTTCACATAGCTCAACAGTTGTCAGTTCATTACCATTCATACAATTTATATATTATATAAGATAATATTTATATATATTATATTTTATTTATTAATACATACTAGATATAATTGCAAAATAGAAATATACAAATCCTCAGTTTCTTTACAAATTTGGAACAATTACTATTTTGTATTTTTGAAAAAGAAAATATAAGTTCAAGTAAAACTATTCCATAATAAAATAAGGTATGATACTAAGTACATTAAAAATATTTATATACAATTTTTTTTTAATAATTAATGCTCCGTGCCTCTTCCTAAAATAACAAAAGGAAGTTAAATTTAGAAAAGGATTGGTTCTTTAAAAATTATTGAGGTCGCACTTATTTCAAATATTATAAAAATAAACAATTTTATTAGATTAATAATTTTTTACGAAATTATTTTTATATTAATTTTTATTTGTAATTTAAATATTTTTATTATTATAAATAGTTATAAATATATGATTAATAAATCTATTATTTATAAATTAATAAAAATAAAATAATTTCTACTAAATATTTTAATTCACATATTTTTTTAATTTTTTCTATAGATAATTGATGTTTAATGGGATCCTTATTCATAATATAAAGTGCTCTAAAAAAAATATTATAAGTTTCGGATGAAAATATATTAGAAAATGAAAACAAAACTATCACACCTAACAAATTTATATAAAACCAAAAAACTAATAACATAGTAATTCAAGTGCATGAGCAACTACTATGTATACGTCAACCCAAAAAGACCCATGCATAAATAGAGAACCAAACAGAGGTCCAAAAAAAAAGGAATGTCGAACTAAACCATCCCAGGAGGAGCTTCCCAATTTCCAACATCTTCCATGGTCCCAACCTATTCATCATTTCTCATAGCAATCACCACATCGGTTGCCACAGTCTCCTTCTAGTCTACCCCTATCACAGACAGACACATCTCTAGCATCATTTGAAGCCGAATGTGGAGTTGAGCCCTCACCAACCCCCTACTCGATCGTCAATTCAGTGCCATGTAGTGAAGCTCCCTCAGAAATCAAACAAACAAGTGGTGGCAAAACCTTGCCACCTTTCAAAACCCTACAAAGATGCTGAGCCACATCCCTAACCTAGGGAAAGGAGCTGGTAACAATCACAATTCATAGGAAAGAAGGTGGAGAATGCATAATAGCTAGGTCCACCATCTAAATGTGTCTGTCTAAGTGTATTGGATCCCTAACAACCTCCTAAAATTTCTCCACAAAGGCCAAAGCTGAGACCAGTCGAGCCTCAAGTTCCCTAAAAGCTGAAAGAGGAACCAGACTTGTTGTTTCTCTTCCTAAAAAAGGAAGTTCAATTGGGCTCTTAGATGGAAACCGAGAAATTGCAGCCTCTAATCAATTCTGTATCTGGGCCTAATCAGCCCTTCAACCATAACTTTCACCAGCTCTATATTCTCAACAATCACCAAGAAATCACCATGAAAAAAGGATGTCAAATTTGAGTTCACCTTCACCTTATGAGACGTTTGAAGGTAAATAAACCTATCAAGGCTTTGATAGCATCCAAAATTTGTCCTATCACATTACAAAGACGTGTTTAATCTTGACATCACTCATATAACCTTTAAACAACATTCACGGTGCTCTGCTCCTACCCTTACTAGAGGTTCGGTGAGGACCAATTACAAGTACCTCTCCATTATGCCACTCATCCAAACTTGTAAGAAGAAATTACGGCACACATAAAATCACCTCAAAACAAAGCACATGGATAAATCAACCGATGACCAAAACAATAATAAACCCAAAGTGACATGAGCCACCACCTCATACATCAATTCATACTTAAAAATTCCATAACTCTATACAATAATAATTATATTATTATTTATAACCATTTTTATTTAAATAGAATAATTATTAACTATTCTTACAATTCCGAGAAGCAAACCACACATCTTTCGCTAGCCTACTTTACACACATTTATGATAGATTCCTATTCACATACATAATTTAAAACTTTTGAATTCCAAATAGTGTATTAAATTTGAAGAATAGAACCAATCAAACATACACATATTAACTTTAAGTAACTTCTCTACTTTCTTTTCCTCTCGCTTCTCATTTCAACTATCATCATGAACCCTTAATCTAGTACAAAACACAAGTCTCAGTCCGAATAATGAATGTATTTGGCATAATTAGCCATTCTTTCTGTTCCAACAAGAAAGAAACTACACATCTTTCGCTTGCCTACCATACACATAGATGCCTTATTTACATAATTTACAACATTGACTTCCATGTAATGTACTAAATTTCAAAAAGAGAGCCAAGCAATCACACTAGCTTTCACCACCACATTGTGGTTACTTCCTATTCACTGAAGGAGATCCTTAGGGAGGAGAATCATGATGTGTGAAGGAGTTCTAGTATTAGCAGGTGGTTTCTCTGGAGATCCACTCTCAACAGCTGTCTGAACCCACAAATACGCAACCCAATAATCAGTACAAAGTAATGTGACATGAGATACTTTCCTAAATGCATTCAGGCGTGGGGGTAAAGCGTGGGGCTTAAAAGAAGCAGGTTTGGTAGGGAAGGCCTAAATAATAGGGCACTCTCACCTATACCTAAATGACGAAGAAGCATCACAATTATTATGTTTCTTTAATTCGGTTGTTCAGTGATTTTACCAGACAAAACAAGGAAACATCATAATTAGGCCCAGTAATAATTATGTGTGGGGTGGAAATGTTCACAAGTAGAAAACATTTGATTCTCTCCACCACAGCCACCTTTTGATCTCATTTTGGTAACATTCTGTGTCACATTGGCATCTTCTGAGAGAGTGCAGTCAACCGAAAAAGAATAGTGGGAAAAAAAGAGAGAATCTAATTGAAAAAAGATTAAAGTGGATATGATAAAAATACCGAAGTTAGGGTTTCCGTTGGCGTCCTTTCTCTGAGAAACTATATTATTATCCCCCTTTGGAATTATATGCGAATATCTATTTTGAATAATGATTACATTTCTCCAGGAAGTGGGAAAAATGCAGGAACTGTTCTACCAGTAATTCTGATTTGTGGCCTCTTTTAGCTCTTGATACAACTTTAGTCGATTTTATAGGTTTTTTTTTTTTTTTTTTTGGTGGAATCCTTCGATTTCAAGGAAAAGCAAAATGCAGGAAAGATTCCACGAACTCGAGAATTGTTTTTAATTAATTCCACATCAGTCGACTAGTAAATTTAAGAACTCCTTGAATATTAACTTTTTATTTTTTTTCCCCTCTGAAGAAACAACTTTCTGTACAACCATTAGATGATGAAGGGAATAAACATTGACTATCTTACTAGTGTTATAAGAGAATTATTTGTTTGATGAAAGTTATTACGAGCGAGACGTTTTATTGTTGTGCAACAAGTGGATATGTCTTTTTTATTCATCTCCGGATATTCGGATAAGATGTTCTTGTACATGGTGAATGCAGAGCGAAGGGTGAAACAGCGTGGAAGGCAGGGATAACGCGTGTACGAAAAAACGTCAAAGGCTGTAGAGGAACACGGCTTTCACGGATTCATTTAGCCAACGATTTTTTTAAAATTGTTAACATCAACCAGCAGAATTATACTCTCTATCTGCAACGCTACTCCGACGGTAAAAAGCCCGACTACAAAGATTTGTTAGGAAGCTAAAGAGGGACTGTTATCGTTGTTCTGGTGGCTGTTGCATTCGCCCTCGCAACCTCCGGGTTCGGAGGAAATTTGGTAAAACTTCCTTGACATCTTGAAACACTGACTGGACTGGATTCAATGCCTTTTGGTACTCATATGATGGCACCTACCCCCTTTAGGCAACCTAAAACCCCACTAAAATGAGCAAACAGGTGGAAAAGGAGGGGTTGTGTTGCTGTAAGCAACCTCAAACAACCTTTACAGAGGTCTACACATGTGTTGTAGGTCCAATAAATGGCTTTGGAGACATAAAGACAACTGCAGAGACACAATATTAGGTTGCTGTCAAAAACAGACTGTTGCTGCGGGTTCCTGTAGCAATGGTTGTAGGTGACTATTTGCAGTTTCAGCTGCATAAAAGACTTGAGACTTGCAAAGGAAAATCCAGACTTTTATAACAACAAATTTATATAATATTTCTTATAACCACACACAGGGATAATAGCTATGAAAAATGAAAGATTATATTAACTTTGAAGTTCAATTTTTTTTACAAATATATGCATTTACATATATACTTGTAGAATAGAAATCCGTCTGTCATTCCTCTTTCTTTCCTTTTGTCGTCTTGCTGTCTGCTACAGGCCTCTCTGACTGCTTTACAATATTCCTCTTCTACTGTCCTTTGATCTTCCCTATTATCCTCTTCTATTCCCATAATTTTGCTATTCTAACCTCTTCTTCCTCTCCACTCTCCTATGTTTTTCTGCTATTCTATTCTTCGTCTCAAAACTGTCTCAAAATCTCGAAGCTTCTCCCCAAAAATTCTACAAAAATCTTGCCTAAACTGCTACAATGTTCAAAACCCTTCATAAATTCCTTCACCTACCTGTTTTTGAGTTCAAAAACTCCCACCCAGTTTTGCCCTTTTCATTTCTTTCATTGTGTTGCTCATTATATGAGCTCATGGGAGGTAGTTTGTTGTCCTAAACAAAATAAAATTTAAAACTCCTACCACTTCCTTCACATGGCATTAGCTGACAGAAAAATTTAAGAAATAGATAAAATAAAATGATGCCCTTGCATCAAACTACTAGGATAGAAAGTTTTGTGAGCCCCTGCTCACTGTGTAAACTCTATGTTGTTGCAGGTTAAGGGTTCAGTGGCTGCAAGTCAACAACTCCATCATCTTTTGCTAACTGGAGTGATCCCAGCTCTGTTGGGCTTAACCATATTCCATCCTCCACTAGTCTTCCATTCCATTTCACTAAATATTCATTGTACTCTTTGCCCATTGTCTTCCTAATCACTCTTGAATCCATAATATCTTCAATCTCCTCTTTTGCTTTCATAGTTAGCTACTCCTTCTATTTTTATGGTAATATTTTCTCTTCTTGTGGTCGCTGTGATGTCTCTCCCTCATGATAAGTATATAAATTAGAAACATTAAAAATTAGAGAGATTTCTAAACCTTTAGGCAGCTCCAACTCATAGACATTCAGTGAAAACTTCTTGATGACCTTGCATGGTCCAATTTTCTTCCACTTAAGTTTGTTATAGGCATGGCTAGAAAATCTCTCCTTTCGTACATGTGCTAATACCATATCTCCCACTTCAAAATTCTTTCTCTCCTCTTCAAATCTGCCTCTCTTTATACTGTTGGCTGCTCCAACTTAGTTTTTCCCTCACTTGTTTTAAATCTTGCATATATTTGGAAAACTCTTCTCCTTCAACACCTTCCCTATATCATTTAGTATTTTTAAGCTACCTTAATTCTGAAATACCTCTATGACTATGCCCATAAACAATCTAAAATGGAGTCTTACTTGTGCTTTTATTGACTGAGTCATTGAATGCAAATTCAACTTGAGGAAATATCAAATCCCATTGCTTATGCTTGTCACCAACTAAACATCTTAACAAATTCCCTAAGCTCCAATTAAGAACATTAGTTTGTCCATTCATTTTAGGATGGTATGCTGAACTAAACTTTAAATCAGTCCCTAATTTCCTCCAAAGTGTCCTCCAAATATGTTCTACAAACATAATCTCATGTTCTGAAATTGTACTTCTTAGAAAACCATGTAATCTAACAACCTTTGTAAGGAACAAATTTGCTACATGTGTTGCATCATCTATCTTCTTACATGCTATAAAGTGAGCCATTTTGAAAAATCTATCAACAACAACAAAAATAGAATCTTTACCTCATTGTGTTCTTAGTAGTCCAATCACAGAATCCATACTTACATCCTCCCACGACTTCTTTGGTAAGGGTAATGGTTGATATAGGCTTATATTTTGACTCCATCCTTTGGCATATTGAAATTTTGACATCCGTGCATAAATTTTCTGATTTTTTCCCTAATCTTTGGCCAAAAATATCTTTCACTAAATTGTGACATTATTTTATCAACTCTAAAATGTCCAGCTAAACCACCACAATGTTTTTCTCTTATTCAATTTTGTCTCATTGATCCTTGTGGTATGCAAAGTTGTTTTCCTTTGATCAACCATCCATCTTGTATAAAATAATCCATTCAAGGTGTCTTATACACACTATTAGTCTCCTTACATGATGCCCATGCATCCTTAAAGTCCAAATCATCCTTATACAACTCTTTCATAGAATTAAATCCAACTACTTCATCTCTCATTTCAGTCAATAATGTTGCTCTTCTACTCGATGCATCTGCTAATTTATTTAAACTCCCACTCCTATGATTGAGAACAATAGTATATCCTTGTAGGAATTCAACCCACTTCATATGTCTTTGGTTCAACTTGGTTTGACTATGAATGAATTTCAAAGAATGATGATCTATGTAGAGAATAAACTCCTTCAGAATCAAATAATGATGGAACTTCTTTAAAAATTGCAGAATGGCATAAATTTTTTGATCATAAATATAATACCTCTTCTTGACATCATTAATATTTTCACTAATGTATGCAATAGGTCTGCCCTCTTGACTTAGAACCGCTCCTATGTTTATCCCACTTGCATCACAATTCCACTTGAAACACCTTTACAAAATTGGCCAATGCTAATACCAGTTCCTCAATGACTTTCTTCTTCAAAATATCAAAACTTTTATATAATGTTGCTGTCCATTTACACTCTTTCTTATCTCCCCTTATAGTTTCAGTTATGGGTGCACATATGCCACTAAAATTTTGAATAAATCTAGGATAGAAACTTGCTAAACCATGGAAAATTCTAGCATTATTCACACTCCTAGGTGTTGGCCATTCAATTATATCACATATATTTTATGGATCCATTTATAACCCTCATTGAGAGATAACAAACCCCAAATAAACCAATTTATCCTTCATAAAACTGCACTCTTTCAAATTTTACAATAACCTTTCCACCTTGAGCCTTTGTAATACTTGTCTAATATGTAACAAATGCTGTTCTTTGATGCTACTAAAAATTAGAATATCAACGAGATAAACAATCATAAAATTCCCCAAAAATGGTTTCAATACTTCATTCATTAACTTCATAAATGTGTTGGGTGCATTTTTCAATCGAAAGGGCATTACTAACCACTAATACAACCCCTCTTTGGTCTTAAATGTAGTCTTCCACTCATCACCCTCACTTATCCTAATTTGGTGATATCCACTCCTTAAATCAATTTTTGTAAAATATCTAGCCTTTCCCAAATAGTTCGTGAGATCTTCCATTCTTGGTAAAGAAAAATGATAACTTATTATTATTTTTTTGATATCTCTTGAGTCTATGCACATCCTCCATTCACCATCTTCCTTTGGTACTAATACTAATGGTAGTGCACATGGGCTAAAGCTTTCTCTAATCATTCCCCTTTCCAATAGATTTTGCACTTGTTTGTTCACTTTTTCAATCTCTATTGGTGTCAACCTATATGCTATCTTATTTGGTAAACTTACCCGTGGAATCAAATAAATATGATGGCTGATGCTCCTCATATGTGGTAGCCCTTTCGATAAATCCTTGAACATAATTTCATGAAATTCTTCAAGCAGCTCCTTTACTTCTAATGGCATGTCACTGTTGTTAGTTTTTGAACCTACATGTAGTTAAAATGATGATACTTTCGGCTTAAATTATTGGTTCAAGGTTTAAAGAGTTAATATTTATGGTTTAGAGTTTAGGTATTAGGAATTTTAGAGATTGGGGCTTAGGGTATATGTTTTAGGGTATATAAGGTACATTCATGATGGTGATTGGGGAAAATTTGAGCTCCTGAAACCTATATTTATGAGTAAATAATGTGAATTTAGGATCAATTATCCCCCACTTCATCATAGATTGAGCCTAAAAAATCAATTCTGGTAATGACTAATGCAATTTTAACCATGTTCATCCCTATGAACCTAATTATTAATACATATAAAGGATGTTAATTGGGGCCAAATTGATCCAGGGGCCTACTTAGCCTTAATGTAAGTAATTTCATACATATGATATCAATTAGGGATCCAAGTGCTCACCATATTAAAAAAATACATATTTTTTCAATTTGATATGCAATTCAGTCCAAAGGAGCCATGTGCAAGTAATTACATTCATATATAATGGAAATTGGGGCTTACATGGCCTTGATTCCATACCATATTGAACCAATCAAGTATTTAGTTCTAGATGATACATAATTATAGCCAATTAAGGCTTGCCTAAATAATTGTGTCAACATAATTTTAGTTAGGGCCCTAATTGTACACCTTATTCAAATAATTGAGTGTTTGATTCAATATGATATGAAACCAAGACTGATTGAACCCTCTATAAGGAATTACATCTATCTAATAATAATTTGGATTTTGATTATGAACCAAATTAAAATGAAAGAATATTCAATTAAATATGATATGAAATTTAGTCCAAATAATCCTTCTGTGAGAAATTTCATCCTTCTACTATCAATAGGGGGCTCTATTGGTCCCAAATACATAACATATTAAAGCAACCAAGAATTTAGTTTAGTTGAATATGCAATTGTGGCCATCCAATGCTCATGCAAGTAATCAAACACATCTAATGTTATTTATAACTTCGTTGGCCCTGATTGTAAACTATATCTAGATAATCATGTATTTGGTTTTATCTTATATGTAATTGGGGCCAACTAAGCCCCATGAAAGTATTTTTTTCCATATAATGTTCCAATTGGGTTTCAATATCCTTGATTTCACACCATATCAAACCAATTGAGAATTTAGGCTCAGTATGATATGTAATTAGAGCCACTCAATCCCCAATCAATGAATTACATCCATTTCATGTCATTTGGGGCTCTAATTACACCATGTTAAATCAATTTATATTTTTTTAATATTATACACAATTGAGGACAACCAAGTCCTATGTAATTAACTTCTTTGACCTAGAATATCAATTGAGAAGTTTTCACCCCATGCAACAAATTATGTCTATATAATGTCCATTGTGAAAAGTTTTACCTAATTGCATATCATATTTAACTAATCAAATATTTTATTTAGTATAATCTATAATTAAGAGTAATTGGTCCCTGCATAAGGAATTCCTTCAATATAATGTCAATTAGCGCTCTAATATCACACCATATTAAACTAATTGAATATTTAGTTCAATCTAATACACAATCAGGATCAAATGAGCCTTGAGAAAGGAATTATGTCCATATGATGTATATTCGGTCTCTATTTTCAAACCATAATATAAAAGTGAAGTATTTAGTTTAGTATGATATGTAAATGGGGCCAACTAAGCTCCATCCAAGGAAATATGTCTATCTAATGTCCATTTAGGATCTATTGGCCTGATTGCACACCATATTATGATCAAAGGAACAAAAAATTGATTCATAGGTTAATACATATACAATTACCATTCAATGTTATGAATTTTTGACAAGAACATTGGTCCCAAACAATAATATTAGTCAACAAATATTTGATCTTAAGACTACTAGGCCTAATGGCTCCTATTCAAGTTTTAGGGTGTTGATAATATATAACGTGATCATTTTATTAATGTGATCATGTTATTAAATAATTAAATCATTTTTATAATTCCACAAATAATGTGATTACATTATTAATATGATCACTTTATTAACATGATCATGATATTTTAATTTGAATTCACTTCCCACACCTTCTGGCTCAAGAATGGCTTGGATTCCTGAGCCAAATGTTTGGACTGTCATTGTCCAATTGAGTTTTGAAAGGTATGAAAATAAGCAACAAATTTCAAATTTTATTTTCCAAATATAACAATAATTTCAATGTGAAAATTCAAAAACATTATAATGTCATGATGAGCATGTTCTCCTCTTTCTAAAAATATGATTTTTTTTATCATTCTTGGACTAATTTAAGGTTTCAAAATATGTGGATTTCTAACTATACCTTCTTTAGGTCACTAAATGCCAAAAAAATGCATGCCTATACATATTCATGTAATTTGTCTTTCATTGATCCAAGTGAAAAATAATTTATTTGGTAACCAAGTAGACCTAATTCTATACACATTAAAAAAAAAAATGATTTTCATTTTTTATGAGGTAGTTTTCATTGAAAAAAATCATTTAAAAAATGTTTTCATTGAAAAAATTAAAAAAAAATATAGGTGACCTACTATAATTATTTATCTAAATTTTTCCCAAAGGGTTTTAAATAATATTAATGCTACTAAAAAAATGGTGCACAATAGGACTGTCTATCTACTATGTTTTTTGAAATAAAATAGGAGTTTCTATTCAAATTTTAGATGTTTGACATAGTTATACTTAACAATTTTAAAAATAACTTAGTATTTTAGAAGTTAGACTCAAAATTCTACATTTCATGTTCTTACACCATCTTCAAATTTGGAGTGTACATATCTCAAATTATCTATAGAAGTTTAGATTTCTAAAATTTTAGGAAAATCATGTCCATGGGTAGGCCACTTTTTATCAACCAACTTTGTGCACTTACCCATAACCCATATTTTCTTTTCATTTTTGTATTTTATCCTTTTATTGTTTCAAGTTTACATGTATTCATTAGGGTGTTTGAAGAGATTCAGTCAAAATAATGACATAGACGAGCCCCTAATTGACGCAAATCTACCTAGAGGACTTTTAGAAACTCCTACAACTTCCCTAAAACTTTTAGATAGTTTGTATAAGAAGGACATTAGAATCAAAATTGGACACTACTGCCACATGGTGTTATTGTTTTGATATGGGTGCGACTGTCTGAAGCCATATTTTAGCAAATAATCAAAAGATAAAATGTGCCTACCTATCTATTTAGCATAATCCAATTCCCTTGTCTGTGTAAAAATCTATCTTTAAATAAGTATATTTTCTCCTCTCACTTGCTATTTTGTGAAAATTTAATGAAATCAATAATTTATATTTTTCATTCCATATTAGCAACATATTCAGCCATTTAACTACATAGGATTTACACATAAAAAATTAAAGGTTAAAACATTTGGTGAATCTGACTTACTTCAAATGTTTCTTAAAACCCTAGTTTTCCTTAGGTTTTACCTTTTCTCAATTTTTGTGCATTAAATTAGGGTTAAAAAATTTAATTTCTCTAATTTTTTTGCATAACCTAGTAAATTTAATCAATTACAAATTAGGGTTTCATTTATTTAATCAACATAATCCTAATTCAAATCCCTGGATCCAGATATTAGGTCCTTATACATACAAATACTAGCAATTAAGTTTTCAATTACAATCCTATATTCTATTACACACTTTGTTAAAAATTTCTCAAATTGCACATATGATTATGTTAGATTATATTCTACCTCTTGTGTGTTTGTTATTCATGGTTTACATTATCTTCTTTGGCATGTTTAAAATGGCATATAAAAAGTCTTCTACCCCTCATCCAATTGATGAAATAGTTAATTTATCTCATGATTATAACAATGAATGGACCAATTTTCAATATTGTACTTTAGAGTATAATAATGACTTCATTTATATTGATGATAATGACTATTATTATAATGATGTCTATGAGGATTAATATGATAATGACAATGAAAATGAGCATGAGGATGTATTAGACACATCATCTTCTCTTTCCTCTAACTCTTCTCTTACTCTTAAAAATCAATCTAACAATAAAATGCCAAAATAACCTCTTGTTGGTAGTGCTTTATTCCAATGTGATTCTAGATTTTCAACTATTTTTGCTGTCTCATTATTCAAATTAAATCAATATAAGTGTAACACATGAAAGCCACTTTTGAATGATTCAAGTAAATTAGATACTTGAACAATGCATATTCTTTACCCTTTTTAGTTAATTTAAAAAAAGTAAGTACTAATGATATTACACCTTTTAACAATACATAAATTAAGGTAAATGCAATTATTATATCACCTTGTTTCACATTCCAAGCTCAATGAAATGATTCTTTAAAACAAATTGATAACGTAAATGTATTTAACTCTTATCCTATATGTAATAATATGCGAAAAAGAAAACATGATTGATACTTATTCTATCATTGATTCAAAAATTCAAAGTTGTAATCATGCATGAATTCCACAAATAGCTATGGAACAAATTCATTGTGTTAAACTTACATATGATTACACATTTCATAGTAGTAGAAAGTTAAAATCTTCCCCTTCTCTCTCTTAATGAGCATGTGGATGATAATTATTCTACTCTTACTTCTACAAATGAATTAAATCTTGATTTTGATGAACCATGGGATAATGATGATTATTATGATTATGATGAAGAGGACATAGAATCTACACCTTGTTATTCTCTTTCACCACCTATTTATCTTGGTCAACCAAATACTAGGTCACATTTAAAAAGATACCAAAGTACCTATTCTTATGTTTATAATTTACATTTACTTGAGAATAAAGTAACTTCTATTCATGTAGCATGTGTTATTTCTTTACAACATAATAATATAAGAGATTCCAATGAACCTCTCTGAACCCCTTACTAATATAAAAACTATTTCACAAACTAACCTAAATGAAGGTGGTAACTCATTTCCCTCTAACCAGGTCCCATCTATCACACCTTTAAAAGTTATAAAGAGAAAACCAATCCTCTCTAAAAACTATTTCCAATACAATGTACTAATGGCTAAGATAAATAATAAAATACAAGCATTAAATTAGCCCCTTGATGATGAAAATATAAATTCACAAGTGTTAATTTCATTAGTGCATGTTATGGGTGCTTTGAAACAACAAGTACAACATCTCACTTTTGATAATAGACCATACATGGCAACCCTATTCCACACAAAATCTCAACTACAAGGTTGCCACATAATTTTTAGATACCATTATTAAATATATTTGATGGGCATGAAGATCCATAGTTTCACCTTAAAGATTATGTTAGAACCATGGCACATGTTACAAATAATTTGGTTCTACTAAAATTGTTTCAAAAGTCCATAAATGGGGAAACACTAAATTAGTTCCATCATACAATCCTTAGTGAGTCTCTAAATACATATGAGGAGTTAGATATAGTATTTATCGGGCATTACATAAAAAATAAGGTACCTTGAGTCACATGTGAGAGGTTACCTTCATTACACCAAGATGAGACAAAACCAAAATATGAATACATTCTAAGGTTCAAAGCTTATTTCCATCAACTCATAGACTTAGAAGTATAATACATCTTTGATAGAGGATTAATCTATCCTCTTATATAAATATTACTATATTAGACATCAAAATCATTTTGGAATCTATGTCATGTAGCTATAACATTAGAGGTATAATTAAGACTAGTAATTACGTAGTCAAAGGTAGATTTACATATAGGCACCTCAAAACCACAATCATTTAATATGGCACATGATATTAATCCATTTCCAATTAAAGACTCAGTAGAAAAGAGACCACTGATAAAGATACTCAATAAGGGCAAAGAGCCACTCTATAACACAACTTCTACAATGAGTAGAACACATGGTATATACATAGGGGTTATACAATTTATTAGATAAAGTTGGGTCTCATGACATTTTGTTTACACTATTAGGTAGGGATATGATCACTCTTTGTTCTACTAATCATCATCCACCACATTTTTTGTAATGGGTACCACATAAGCCATATTGTCTTTTTGATAAGGTAAATGTACATTTAGATGATCATTATTATGCACTTTGAAATAGCATTGACTAGTATGTCACTCAAGGCATTATAAAATTTATACTTGGGGCATCGAGATCTCATTCTCCATACTCTCCTAGATCACATTCCTCTATGATAGAGTTATCCCAAGGTGTTTCTTTTAAGGAACCATTGGTTGCTCATTATGTGATCCATGTGGTTTCTAGGACACCTATTTATGAGTGGTCTCATGCACCATAATTTCAATATATATGACAATGAGTTCATAGAGATCAGAACATAGCATCGATATATACACAAATCAATATATATGGGAATAACTACAGGGATAAGGGCATGACAATAATTAAACACCAATAAATATATATGAAAATAACTATAGAGATTATAAGATAGATCTAATACATACACCAATCAAGATATATGGGAATAACTACAAATTTAAGGGCATAATTTCAATTTAAACACCAATAAAGACATATGCGAATAATTATAGAGATCAAAATATAGCTTCAGATCATACAATGATCAAGATATTTGCCATAAATCATATATCTCAGAGTGAAGTTTTAGCACATCAACCAAATAAGACTTTTGCTCAAGAGTATGCACATCTACACGCTAACAATGTATCGCATGCAACTCCAATTTTAGAGTCCCCTTCTACACCAACACAATATGAATAGCATGGTTGTTGGTTATCCATGCCATCTAGGTTTGGATAGGGCATATGATAGTTTCATGATCTACATGCAAAAATCTTACAAAATACAAGAAAACCCTATAATAATAAATACATAACCCTAATACACTACACATATTCATAAACATTTATACAAATTCATTAATTTTAGTCCAACTAAAACAAATTACAAATATCATCATTTTAAATAATCAAACCAATGAAACACATATCAATATGTATAGTATAATAAAATCCATTTACCAATATACATAGTGCTAATTTAAACAATAAACACACACACACACAAACACACACACACACACACACACACACACACACACACACACACACACACACACACACAGAGAGAGAGAGAGAGAGAGAGAGAGAGAGAGAGAGAGAGAGAGTTTCAATACAATTATAGTCTATCACTCAATGATGTGGACATGATTACTAGGATTGGATCCCTCACTCTCACTCTCATATATATCAAATCTAGAACTAGAGGCCCAATTATCTCTTTATAACCTAGATTGATGAATCTATCTACTCTCTCTATCTCATGATACATTTCCAACTCAGCCATACACTTTATATGCTCTCAATGAATACATATGTAGTCATATACTATCTAAATACTAGCCTCACCTAGAGTATTAGGTACAAGCATGGTATACCTATGCAACTTAGCATCTACCTCATCTTTATCTACCAATACTCATCTATATGCCATTATAGATATCACACCTTAGTTAAATAAATGGTCATGCACCCCAAACAC
Source organism: Torreya grandis (assembly GCA_037957365.1). NCBI lineage: Eukaryota > Viridiplantae > Streptophyta > Pinopsida > Cupressales > Taxaceae > Torreya > Torreya grandis. Next base: position 40,783 of record JARHVA010008071.1, read on the forward strand.
ATTGGATGATCTCTCCATAAATCCATCCTCCATGGCATCATTAGGAATCTGATGTGTCATATTTTGAAGCATCGACTCAGTGGTGGTATGCCAGTACTCATCGTCCCCTAAATCTACACATATCAAATAACTGCATAAGATTCCTAATAACATAAAAACATAATAAACTATACATAAAATGTGTAAACATATTATGTTAACTTACATTATATAACCCTAAGGTATTATATCTCTAGTAAATCCTCTATAATAAGCTCACCTCCCATAAATAGAGGTTCTAATCTATGATCCCTCCACTATGATATATAAGCATGAATTAGTTCCACATCATCTATATCTCTTATATCAATATCAGGGTCCCTTTTTGTCAATGGAATGGGATATTGCTCAATAATAGACATCCTTGGCATCCTATATGGCCTTGTAGGAGCCCAATAACTCCTCAACCATATCATTGGTGCTATGGGCACATATTGAACCACACCAAACTATTGTATGACCCACTCATACTACAATTTCTCATATAAGTAAATCAAATCATAATTTATCTATCAACTCACCTGAATCTATCTCAAATGAGTACTATCCTTAGGCCACCCCTCGTAGCCCATATAGGGCCTCCAGATAATATCCCCCACCATCAAAGTATCTAAAAACTACTAGCACTACATATTTATCTTCTTGGGAACATGACCAATCCCTATCCATCTCTTTAAAAATGACTATGGAGTAACCCAACCATCCCATGCACATGCCACTAGCCTACTCACAGCTATATGCTCCTTTGTACAATAATGTAACAATTTTGATGCTCCAATACCTCCACCACACATCTATTATGTGAAATTATATCCTTGACTATTATTTTTAATCCCAAGAATACATAATGCCATGCTCCTTGATATCCTACACTCTTTCATGCATCCTATAGGAAATCAACATGTTACTTCCATCTACAAACACAAACAAAGATAGGAAAATAAGTAGGAACTTTCACCGTAATAAAAACTTTAAATTAAAAATGAAGGTCTATAATATGTCATTAAGACTCCATTTGTGATCGTTGCCTCCATGAGAGTAGAGAAATATCTAGAATCTTGTTGTATGGCCTGATAACTTATATTCTCCTAAAATATAGCTTCCTACCTAAACATACATAATCATATAATTTGGTACATGTCCTCTAATGTAATAGTCATCTCCCTAGTTGGTAACCAAAATGTGCATGTATCTACATCCCATCTCTCACATAGTAAAATCATCATGTGTTTATCCCAGGGTATAGGCTCATGCAATGCAATATGCCTTAAATCTAATATCTTGAGCACAACCATCTCAGTATCCTCTAGGGGTTGACCTCATAGGGTTTCCATCATCTATTTAGTATGAAACTCCCCCATATGTTTATCAACCTGTAAAAATCATAACCAAATAAAACATCAACAAAGTATAATCAAAACTGATAGATAACAACACACATCAAAAACTAGTTAACAATATTTAGCATCACAACTCAGACATGTTAGACACTAGCACTGCATACAAGACACTAGCATCACATCTTGGACAATAGTGCTAGGTCCTAGATAGTAGTACCCAAACAAGTAAAATATCAACATTTTTGTAAAATAGGTCCTACACTAGTTGATTTTAAGTAAAAACAATAAAAAATGTAGTATAAATAACAAAAAAAGGAAATAATTTGGGTTCCTTACTAGGTTCATCTCTTCCCAAACCTAAATTTGTGCCTCAATCTCCTCATAGTAGGTCAATCAAGTCCCTCATCTCCTCAACATATTTATCTCACTCACACATATAATTGCTCTCAACTCAAATGCTCCAAATGAATTTCTAAATTAATCAAATGACATATTTAAGTCATACTTACCCAATTCCACCTTACTAAGGTTAACCTTGCATGCCAATTTTTCTAACTAATATATGTCCCTTGCAAGCATCATATATTGAGAATTGTAGATTTGATTTGTGAACTATTTTTTACATGTGGGACTTGGCATAAATGTTCAATGCCCTGCATTGGTTAAACCAATATTCTAATAACTTTAAAATATATGAAATCAAAAATATAATATCACTATAATTAAACTCATAATAGAGAAAACATCTATCTATTTACACTTTAATTATCAACTTCGTTATAATAAATAAACTATTTAAAACTTCAAAAAACATAACACCTTTTAATTAACACTGGTATAGTTGATCATTATTGCTTTTGGTTACATACCCTCACCATACTCTTGGATGTCTCATAAAAATGGGGGGGGTGGGGGTGGGGGGGTGTGTGGGGAAGGTAAAATATATATAGATTGATTTAGACATACAAAGTTTCATATAGATTTAAATACATAGGTCTATGCAGATATACAGTCCACCCAGATATAACTATTCAAATATACCAATATATATGTGTGTGTCTATATATATATATATATATATATAGACACACATGTATACACATATATTTAATTTCATAAGTTCTCATACATGCATATACATAAGTTTACATAGGTATTTAAATATATAGACACATAAGTTTACACATGCATTTGGATATACAAACACATAAGTTTACATAGGTATTTAGATATACAAACACACATGGATAAAAATATAATTAGATTCATAGGTTATTAAATGTACATATACAAAATTTTACAAATGTTTTCATATATATAGACACATAGTTTACATAGGTATCAGATATACAAACACACATGTTTACAGAGATATTCAAATTTATAGGTTTTCAAATATATAGATACACATGTTTACATAGGTATTCAAACATATAGTCTACATTGATAAATATATGAAGCTATATAATTTTGACTTAGGTATACTAGCTAACTCATATATTCAGATACACACTACATTGCTCAGATTTCAGGATTAAGGGGCATGATGCAGATCACACATCTTTGATTCCAATTTTAATTTTATTGGGTTACACTCAATATCAACAATAGAATTAAAACCAATATAATCTACAAGTTTTCACCATTTTAGGTTGCAGGACTATCGATAATGGTTGATCCATAGGCATTCCACTAGACCAATTCACATACTCAAATTTAGTCTACATATTAGAGTGGGGTCAAGTGAGCCTTGTTTCTCAACACATTTAGTTTACATACTCATATTTGATTTAGATATCAGAATAGGGGAAGGTGAACCTTATTTCTCCACACATTCAGTTTACACACTTAGATTTAATATAAGGGAATCCACACCATGTGTTTCCTCTTCATATACTGTACTCAATTCATATCCACTTCTCTACATAAAAAGTGGGCCAAATCTAGATTACATTCACATAGGTAAGTATAGGTACGTGCTCCTCTTTTTTTACTCTATTACTTTCATTTCATTTTATTACTATAATAAAAGGGGGGAAATGTAAAAACTATAATTTGGTCAAGAAATCAAAATTATATGTCTTTTTTGGCTCTTTCACATGAAGGTCTTAGTGATGATTATATCCCTTATTCACATGGTCATTTTGAGTCTTTTTATCTTTCTTATGTCTTATTTTTCCTTATTTGTGACCCTCCTAATAGTCATAAGTTACCTTTTTCCCATTCATAGGGTCCCATAACATGTCTTTTCTAATCTAATTGTTTGTTCAACCTATTCTAGTTCCTTGATCTACATATAAATCTATTTATCTCCAGACAAGTACCTTTTTCCCTCTCACTTGCTATTTTGGGAAAATTCAACGAAATCAATAATTTTTTATTTTAATTCTAGATTAGCAACACACTCAGTGCTTTAAATACATAGTATTTACAATAGAAATAACCTAAAATGTTAAAAGAGATAGTGAATCCATTGGACTATCTAAGTTAATAGATAAAATGACATAAAATACATAAAGAGCTCACTAAAGAGAGACATAAAAACCATCAACTCATTAGAAGTGTAACCAACATGAAAAAATACCACATGTTTTCACCTTTTCTATGTATCATGTGATGTTATGATTTATTTATTTTTATATTTTAAATAATGAATGGAGGATGGGAACTTGGAAGGATTTGGCTAGTGTCTAGTGGTGAAGAGTTCTTGGATTTCTCCAAATTTACCTTAGTTTTATGAACAAGCCCATTTTCCATGTAGAAGATTTAGTTTGCACCATGTATTTACTACACTTATGTTCTATTTTGCAATGTCTCTCATCCATTTCCATTTTTTTGA
>JARHVA010008071.1:50000-105000 GCA_037957365.1 Torreya grandis
TATCAAAGAGGATCTAACAAATCAAAGGTCTTAAATGATGAAATTATTTGTTAAAAAAATCTGTAAATGTTGAGAATCATAGACGTAGATCCATATATGGGTTCTTTCCAAAGGTCTACACCATTTAAGGTATTATTAAAGTTTAATATCTCTATGTTTGAATTTAAAATAAAAGTAAATGTCATTGAGAATTATATTGAAAAATTGGATTCATATTTTTATGTAAACACTTTCCTAAGTTTAGAGAAAATTATCATTTATTTATTGAAAGCAAAATTACAAATCGAATCGTGGTGGTGGAATCACCTTGAAAAATGTAAGTAATATGTAAAAACTTATTTTACTACCATAAAAAATACATCTTAGAGTTAAATTTTTGATGTTGTTATAAATGGGCATGCCTAGGAAAATTATAGACAGTAATAAGTTCTTTGATAAAAGAATGAACAATATGTGAAAAACTACATAAATGTCTTCCGTTATCTATCAAAAATCTCAACATCAATTATTTTGAAAGGTAAAAGTTAATAAAAAATAAGAGTGATATGGATTTAAATATCCAAAAAGAAATGGGACTACTAATAATTTAAATAGTGGGAGTAGCCCATCAGTATGCAATAAAGATCATGGAAAATTTCAAATAGAAAGGTAAATTCCTATGGGAAAGCAAACTCAATAAAATGATATAGGTAACTCCAATTATGAAAGAAATCAATAAACTAGAGAGGCCATATGATAGAGTCAAAACTCAAAGTTTTTAGCCTCAACTATTTCTATAAAATAAGTAAACTCCCACAAAATGACCATAGAAGCACATGTATCCATCTCTATCCTTTATTTTCCCTATCTTTGAGCTTTGATAAAATTCTTCTCCTCTCACCCCATTTATTATTTGAACATTAACTATTCTAATTTCCTTCTCTCCTTATTGAACCCCCTTTTCTTGCACAATGATCTTTAATAATTTTTTTAATCCCCAAAAAATCTTATTTCCCATAAAAACCATCCATAGCAACAATGTAATGTTATATATAAAGTATTATCTAGCTCCACATAAAATATTATTTCTTCTTGTCAAATCTTATAAAGCATTAAAGGCACCACTGCATAATGTATGCATCAAGAGTTATTTGAAGCCAATAATTAATCACCCTCATCTTTGGTTATATGATTTCGTAAATGTTTAGGGTTTATCTATTATACAATTAGTGATTATTTAATTTACCTTAAAATAATTTTCTCTTTGATGTACAATGAAATGCTTTATAAACCTTAATGTAATTTCTTATTAGATGTATAAGGGAAAGCATGAATTATTTGAAGGATATCAAAATTTTATTTTATAAAATTGGTGGAAAATATTAATCAAATTATATTCCTTAGGGTGGTGAATCTAGAAATATTGGCCTTTGTGATGGTGGCAAAAGTTTAAAAAAATCAAAAAATTGTTGTGTATGTAAAAGAAAATGTTGTTTCAATTGTATAATTTACTAAAATATTTATTTAAATTTTATTTTTCCTCTCAAGGTTATATTTCTATTGTCTAATCTATTTATGGTCTCAAGAGTGTGATGTAAAATTTATCATAATTTATTCAAGTATGAATGATCTTGATACGATGAGGTGTCATTTTTCTCATATGATAAGCCTACAAGGTGTTTTGGATAATGGAGAACATAGTTGAAAGTGAAAACTTAGTCTTCAAGGCTGATATGAAAATATTTATTATTTTGTAGATAAAGTTATTTGTAGAAAAATATATAAAATTAGAAAGTATAATTGTCTACAAAATGTGAAATTTACACTATTGTGTATATTGTATATCTTTTTATATATTTTCAACACCTAAATGCATATCAAGTGTCTACAAAATGTGAAGAGTCCCTATTTTGTTTGTAGTGGAAGGATGGAATATGAAGAAATAGAACCTTTTTAATCTCTCTATACAGTACTCACTTGCATTGTAAAAGGGTTTTGAAATGTTGAGATCAATATAGAGATTTGATAGTGTTTTTTTCCTTTCATATACACTTTCTTTTTTGCAGTAATGCTCTGTTCTATGATATGTTAATAATTTACAGTACCAAATGTTTTGGGTACATTAATATAGTGAATCATGTTAATTCTTATATAATAATACACCTGGTTTAGCTTTAATTTGGTGTAGTAGTTTTCTAGAGTATCTTTTGTATTACATTTTGCATAAACAATCTTAATTAGAATGTTATGATGAGTTTTCTAGGAACCTCTACTAATAATGGTGTAGTGAGTGTGGAACATTAAAACATGTCGAGAAGGTTACTTGGAAAAAGATATTTGGAGTGATGCCTAGATGAGATAAATCATAATTTCATATAAGAGGAGGAAAATAAGATAACAAGTTATGTGAGAAAAGTCATAAGTGAGAATACACATGGTGATATATAAGAAATATTTTGGTAATAATTTACTTGATTGATAGTTGGATGGTTTATTAGAATTGTGTGCTATTACTTCAAGATAAAATAAATACAAAAATTTGTTTGGACTAAGAAAAAAATAGAATACTTTTGAATTATGGACACTGATTAGATGTGAGAAATAGTTAATTGGATAAAGTCTATCATTGATGGATATATTATTGATTATTTTATTCAAGGGTATATCCCATTCGACAGTACATAAGATTTATTTATAAGAGGTATCTGGGTAAATTTTTTGTAGTGAATACATAATATGATTAAAATGTTAGTTGTGGAAAATGTTAAGGTACCTATCTTGTATAGCATGGATTAGTCAATTTGGCCATTAGGGGGTGTGTCTAATAATTAATTGAATGATAAAAAACTAAGAATATAAAATTAAAACTTATTTAAAAAGATGGTGGACACAGAGAAGCAAATCAAAAGTTAAATTATGGGACTAGAGAGAGACATGATAAATAAATAGAATAATCATAAAGTAGTTGTGAGTAGGAGTAGATTAGAGAGTTTGAAATATAAATAATTAATGAAAGATCAAGGAATAGGTAGATATTATGGAGAGGAAGAATATGATGAAATGAGAGGGCTTGGAAGAAGAGAAGGCACATATGAGAATGTATAAATGAATAGAGAATGGAAAAGGGATGCAAAAGAGATTAAATAGATAAGAAAGAGAGAAGATAAGTGATTGGATCAATTACAAGGTAGTTTTAGATCATAGTAACAATAGAGTATATTAATTTTAGAAGAGAATAAATAATCATTTGAGGATGTTAAGTTGTAGGAGTAAATCATTTTCATGATCAAATGAAGTATAAGTCTCAGAGATGGATCATTCATATGAATGATAAAAATTTCTACTGCCTAATTTATCGATAAAAGGAAGATGAAATACTGTAAAAGTTGGTAAATATAGTATGTGTTTTGAATATTTATAGATAATTTAGAAAATATAGTGAAGACACCAAGAAAGTGTTAGATAGGAAGAAATTGATTGAGTTGGATTTCATATCATAGTAAATATTAAAACATTAGAAAAGTCTAGTCCATAACAATGACTAGTTTTAAGTGTGGACATAAGAAGCATGGCTCTCAATGTAGGAGATTTTACCACCTTGACACTATATGATGGGTCTAATGAATTTGATTAGTATCAGTTAAATTTTAAAATTAAATGGTAGGTTAAAAAATCTAATTATAGATGATGAAAATAAGTGTGAGTTCATAGGAACCTTGACACGAAGATCTTTAGAGTTCATATACAAAAGGGATGCCTCTAAAATAAGCTTTTAATATGTCAAAAACTAGATCATAGGACAATTTAAAATGAATAAATTTACAAGTTAGATAATATAAGATATGAAATAAATTCATCAAAAATATGGAGAGTTAGTATGGGACTATGATCACATGTTAACTGATGTAATGAGAAAAATATATTTTATGTTTGAAGATATAGATAAGGTTGCATGGTTTATGAAAAAATATTAGTTTTTCCACTACTCAAACCTAATTCACATGTAAGGGCAATGCTAGAATAGCTTCACTCTGGGTGGAAAAAATAGAAGACTATGGGTAAAATCTATAATCTACTACGAAAGTTGGCATAATGTTAGGTTTTGTTTTCCAATTGAGATGGATGAAATGTATTAAATTAATAATCCTAAGATAGTATTATATTATATGAAGTGAGGAAGATAAGGGAAATATAATAATAACTACCAAAAAGTAAAAAATAGAATCTTGTGATATTTGTTAAGTATTAGGACATTTGACTATGAAATGTCATCACTTACCACAATATACCAAACAATTGTAGAGTTTATATACTAATTTTTTTAAGACACACAATCAGGATGATAAAAACTATAGAGCTCTTGAGTAATTGGGGGAAGACATCACCAAAAATGTATTCATACTAGATATGTAGTAGATCTCTATTGTGAAAAATGGGATTCCAATTCTAAATGTACAAATTACCACTGTGACTTCATATTAGCCTAAGGGTTTAGAAAGATGGATACTACAATATTCACAATACCAATACTTGATGGACTCCACCATCTTCTCAATATCAAAATTCATGCAACATAGTAATATCCTAATAACATCTGACATGATGGTCCCCATCTTCTCCCCAATGGCCATATGGGGGATATGATAGTCAATGGAAACAAGGGTGGGTTTGACCATAATGATAGGGGGATATGATGGTAAAAATAAAAACGGTTGGTGTTTTTAACAAAGATAATGAGCTTATAGAGGAGACTACTGAGGTGGATAATAATGAGGTATTTATAGACAAGATGAATGATAGGGGCAATAAATAGTTATTTTTTATTTGTGCAGATAATATAAATTCGTAATAAATTACCCAATTAATTATCAGAGGTAGATGTAATACATTTATTACAAAGATACAAGCTAACACCACATTGAATATTGTCTAGTATTATAAAAATAGAGAAACAAGAACCATGTATAAAATGTAAACATGGTGAATTCACACCCAAGGAATTATTCATACATACAAGTAGTCACTCAATGTCAACATGTAGACCAACGATTACACCCTTAGAGCTGTAAAATGATTAATATATTAGAAAGGAGTATTAGGTTAAATATCATAATCATACAATAGAAAAGGGTATCATGTATCAAGAAACACAAATGTTATAGAATATACAACACTAGACTAAATTTGAGAGCAATGTTGTAGTCATTAACACACATATATATGGTCAAATTGTGAGCATTATGAGGTAGGATGCAGTGGTTATTATTTTCATCAACATATCCACCTTGTAAAAGAAACAATACTTCCTATGAGGGGTAAATCATTATCCCCTTACAAATCAAAGATCCCAACCATCTATTCAAACACAAGTGAAATACATTAGGGTTTCTAGGGGGGTCCTTATAGACTATGTACAAGATGTTTTAGTGTGCATTCTCTCTGAATGCATCACAAATAAATTTTGATATACCATCAAAAGAATCAAGTATTACATATAATGGGTAATCAACATTGCTCACCGCATGATGTAACTTAATGAATGGCTTTACTCAACCAAAGTATTTAGTATTTTAGCTCATCTAAAGTATTGAGAAGGTCATGATTAGGATAACATAGGTCATCTAGTGGTACTTCTTGGTATTAATTATCTATTTCACCCAATGTAAGTCCCTATATGGCCTCATAAATCTAGACATCAGATTCTTGAATGAGATCACATTCACAAACATTATGAGAAACTAGGTAGATTAAACATATGGTGAGTGTAAATCCCAAATCTTATCCTCTCGCACCCTCGTGTGCCTAAAAAAATCATGAAATGTTTGGGTCTTCACATTTCAATGATTAAGTTCCAAGATAGAATCCAAATTAGAGTTCATGACGTCTGAAACGCACCTACCACTTCCTCACCATTCTTCATTACTATGTTTTATGCACATGCAAAAGTTATGTGGTAGATAGATATCATTTATTTCTTAGTACCACCATTATGACTGATATCTCTAGGGCACAATATTCATTGCCTCGGTAATGAATAACAAAATCAAAATCATATGTATAAACACCACCTAAAACATAAGTAACCTCATTATAAAATGTAATGGGAAATATGAAGACACCAACATGAAGAGCATCATGACCTCCACTGAATAATAATATGCATAGTACCAAAGTATGGAATTTTGATAATAATGTATATATTTTGAATATGAATATTCATAGCTTGACATCATAAGGGATAAAGTATACAAGTCTATGTTGGAAGGCATAGAAACTAAGATATATGAAAAAGAATAATAAAAATAAATAATTTTTTGGAAATTAGTGCACACTTGTCAAATGAAAATAATGTTCCAAATATCCTTGTGGTTTACATTTTAAAACCTTCTATGTAGATAATTTTATAGACAATTATAGAGGAATACAAATGTAAATGTAGAATGGCTATTATTTTTGAAGGGAAATGAGGTGAAGGTTCTTAAGGGGCATAAAATATCCCATAATAGTCATTGATGCACAAACCAAAGATTCAAAATATGAAATAAATGTCACCATATAACAAAAACCTTATAATTTCTTTTGTCTAACTTTAGCTAGCCAAGGAAGATAAGCTCCAGGAGGCTTAAGTACCAAAATAATAGCTATAAAAGAAACTTAGGGCCTACAGGTGACTAAAAATGAATTTGATTAACCCAACTAGATAAAGGGAACTAGTATATAGGTAAACCATGGATAATTATTCCCTTTATTCTCTCCTTCAAAGTCGATTTCATACCCAAAATCTCCAAATCCTATACATGAGCCACAAGCGAGTGCACAATTGTATCTGAGCATCCTATGATATAAGAAGATTTCATAACACATTAGAAAGATGCTAAAGATCAACTTCAGTAGGAGAAGGATAAAAAGGAATCTAGGAAGAGGTTTAAACAAGAGCAAGATAATAAGAGGAAAGAAGAATCATAATACAAGGTTTATAAGGAGAAGGAATAGAGGAATTTAAAAGAGGGGGAAAAGAAGAAAAAGGATGAAGAAGTTATGAGAAAGGAGAGCAAACAAGAAAATAAGAAGTGAAAGTAGTGAAAAAGAGGAAGGTTGATGATAATGTAACAACCAATGGAAAATAAGAAACTAAATAAGTAATCCTTGTGAAAGTAGGAGGAAATCTAGAATTAGGCCCACTATCAAGTGACCAAGGAGCAATAAGAGAGAGATACCAAATCAAAGGAAAAATCAAGGAAATAATTTTAGGTAGAAGTCATGGTGAAACAACCAATAGAATACAAAAATAAGGTGGTGATAGACAGGTCTCAAAATTATCCACCACATCACAAGCCTCTAGGTAAGATTATTCTTCCAAGAATAGGTCCCATTTCCCCATCTAATGATTGTGGGATGTCCATGCACCTTTAGTGAGCTAGACATTCTTTTATCTCCTAATAGAACAAATAAATAATGCACTTTTGACATATGTGGTTTATATATTATCCCTTGAAAAAATATTTTAAGAAACATCAATTAATATTTCCCAATTATGCTTGGTGAAACAAATTTAGGGAATGGCTAGTTTCTAGGAATCCATGACATAAACCTTTTCCACATTTGGACAAGAAGTATTATATCTAAGGGAAAAAATGCATAATTACACCTCTAACTCAACAAATCAAGGTAATTAATCGATTAGATCCACCCATCCTTGGTCATTCAAGTATTGGTTGACCAAGTCATGTACAAAGATAAGCAATTCATGACACTCCTAACTAGTCTAACAAAAAATTAGCTCACTAGAAAAATTTACAAAATATTTAAATTCAAGGTAAGATATTAAAAGCCAAAATGGAGGTTATCTATGAAATCTTGGATGTGTATGAGCAACTCATTGGTGTTCTTGTGCATTAGGCTATGCATATCACTCTCACCATGTTGGATTAGAAGTATCAACTCAGTAATACATTGAAAGAGGGTAATTTAGAGCTAGTTAAGGATGAAAAATCCAAGGAAATAATAGAATATAAGATAACTACACCTAATTCAATGGATTTGGTGCCGAAGGAGTCTTTGGATTCAAAAAACATAGTGATGGCCAAGATGACTAGCTGTAAGAATGGCATGATACACAATACATTTGATAAAATCTAAATACAATGACATGTAGAATAAATAGAAGAGATCATGTTGGAGATTTAACATGAAGTGTCATAGAGTATCATTTCCATTCTATTGTTAAAGGATGATGATATTGAGAACTTAATGCAATATCAATCCCCTCTACACACTATGAGTTATTTTGTGTAGGAAGCTCTTGGTGATTGGAAGATATTCAAGTATTATTTTTCAAACTTGGAAAATTTTATTTATGAAATCATCAAGGAGCCCAATTTGTGCCATATAACTATCTCCACTAGGAAATCTAGATAGAAAATATTTCCCAATTTGTGGAGTCATTTATAAAGCATCAACAAATGCCACTAACATCTTCAACCTCTTTATAATTAATTAAAACACATATATTATCATCTTCTGATACAATATTTAAAACTAATTTAGCTATAGATTCACATCATAGTCTCCTCTTCCTTCTTCTTGGTCTATGCCTCTACACTCCACATAGGTATAGTGCACACCAATTTTAGAAAATTTTAAAATTTGCTTAGTTTTATATAAGCGAAAGCTTTAAACATTATGATCAGGGCTACGAAGGTCAAAAACTTGTATGGATTGCCTCCTATTTATGCCAATCTATTAAAATTTTATAAGGTTCATAGATGGGTACACTACTTAATTGGAAACCTAAAAGGGTATCTAGGTAATGTGTAAGAGGTGAAAACTAGTAAACTACACCTTGAGTTATTATTGCAAGTATTTTTTCTAATCCAACCCTTCTCTTCAGGCAACTCCATCAGCCCTAGCATTCAACAAACTTCCTAGTACTTTGTCTCATGATCAGATAAAAGTTTAAGTCTAATAAAGTTTTAGTAGTATAATAGGGATATAAAATCATTGAGTATAACTTTTTGACAAGTATTATTTTTACACTGTTGTGTACATTGCATATATTTTTGTATGTATTCGACATCTACATTCACATCAAGAGTCTATAGAATATGAAGAGTCCCTCTTTTATTTGTAGTGTAATGGTTAAATTGAGGAAATTATACCTTTCTAAGATCTATATATACATTCACTTTTATTTTTAAAATGTTTTAAAATATAGAGATTCAATAATGTATACACTTGTTCATTTTTACAGTTATGCTCTATTTTGATGTGATCTATTAAACATTTTAAGTAGTGAATGTTTTGGGTAAATTAAGGTTGTGAACAATGTTGATTCCTCTATATTCCTTCACCTGGTTTAACTTTAATATGTTGTTGTACTTTCCTGGAATATATTTTGTATTACACTTTATACAAATAATCCCAATTACAATGTTTTGAGTTTTATAGGAACCTTTGCTAACAGATAAGTAAAATTCACTCTTGACATGAATGAATAAATATGGATATGACCTCAAAATTATATTTAAAGGCCTCACTATAAGGTTGAGAAGTCAAACTAAAAGAATTAAATTGGAATGGACACCAAGAATGTGTTCCCATCTTATTCCCTAGCCTAGACAGAGTGAAAGTCTTCAATCTTGCATTGCCAAAATATTTGGTGAATGGTAAAATGTGGAGTTTCATATAGGCATGAATAAGTCTTGACCATTGATGTAGAGAATTCTAGGTCATTTGGCTCTATTCACATTTATTTCAAAGGGTGGTGTGAGTCAATATTTTGATTGGAGTTTTGGTGCTTCAACTCCCACATTTTCTCTTTTATCCCACTCAACATCAATGAATAATAGTGATACCATTTATGGATTTACAAGATCAACAAACATTCAATGTTATTCATTGGAGATAAATGTCATTTATGAAACATTTGTGATATTTTAATTTTTAATATTTATCATCATGAAAAATTGTAATATTGTCATATTTTAATATGTTGTTGATTTTATTCTAAATTTTAATATATTTATGATTATGGTTATGCTATCATCAAAAACATTTTGATATTGGAGAAGTAGCGTATCACTTGAATAAGCATCATAATATTTTAAAATTATCACATTCTTAAAAAACATCACGTAACATACAATAACATTGCATGGAATATACAAGCATCACATAACATATAATAACATCATATGATTTATACATAAGCATTTCATAGTAAATAAAAACATATAAATGAATCACAACATATAAAAGCATCACATCACACAAGAGAATCACATTTTCATTTAAAAATCATAAAACTTACATTCAAAATCATCACATAGAGATTTTTTTTCCCCTTGGCGAGTCACTAAACAAAACATTGTTATGAATTCAAACTTTGTGTGGCAATAAAAAAATGTAGTAAAAAATAAAATTAGGTGTAGGAAAATTAAAAGAGCACCACCACAAAATAAATCACTCCACATAGATCAAAATTTATTCATAAGAAGATATATGTACATAAATGTAAATCAAAACAAAAAATGCCCAATAATCATAAAATTAAAAAAATGGGTAGTATATACAAAGGTAAATATCATTGAATGCTAGTTTTGGCATAGGAAGTGTGCTAATGAGGAAAGAACCAATATATTATAGCCTAATAAAAAAGTAGAAAAATTATTTTATTTTTGTCTTCACATATCATCAAACAAGAGTTTAGAGACAAACATAAAATCCATAATTCTTTTAAAATAAATGAAGGCTAAATTTAAAATTTTTGATTAAAGATGAAAATTGGGTAAAATTACATCAATGATAATAGATCAATTAGATTCCTTATTAAAAAAATTATGTAAAATGTTAAATTTTATAAATAGAATCTAGAAGTGTTGAAAGCTTGATTTAACATGGAATATGGTTATATGAGTCATGAATAGAAATGAGAATTCTTTGATAGAATAATTTTTGAGGGTTGTATATCCTTATGCTTATTCCAAATTTGGCTATAGATATTTTTGGACAATTCAAGACCCTAATAATGCAAAGAAGTGGGCATTAAAAAATATTTAACTTTCCATTCTTTAGGATTATAATGAATTTGTAAAAATGGTCATATATAGAATAGTAGATGGTAATATTTAGATTACCAAAAGTCTAGTCATTCCTATTAATCCTAAAATCCTAACTAGGGTAACAAACCTGCTAACTTAAGGGAAGAATATTACTCTTTATCATGCAAAGAGCTTACCACCCATCAAACAAGAAGTTAAGAATATATATGGATGGGAGATAGGGGTTAGATAAGTTTTTTCATGTTATATTAAGGTCAACAATGTAAGAAAGATCACCAATCATACAAGAAACCTTTTTTGCACACAACCAAGATTGGAAAGAGTATTGGCAAAAGTGATCACCATATCACATCATATGGTGATTGCAAATACCAAAGTAATCTAGGCATAACAATTTACTATAGAAATACTAAAATATGAAGAAATAATTTTTCAAATATGTTCTTAGAGAAAATTGTAGTATACTTTTTTATTGGTTATCATTTTATTTATTTACTATAATATCCCAGATGGGATAATGAGCCTTTTATTCAATTATGATCCTAAATATTAATTCAAATATTATTCATTTTTAGAGGTAAAAATGTGGATGACAAGAGGGCATCATCTAAATTAACACTCTTCTTATTAGTGTTGAGGGATTTAAATCTTCAAAAACCTAGGGTTCTACATAATTTTATTGATAAATATTCACCTTATATGTAAGCAATATGGATGAGGGTCAATATTAACCTTATGTGCACGCAACATTGATGAAGGACAACACTTACATTATAACTAAGGGACATACAATATAGGAACCAATTATATTATTATTTATACTTGACGAGGGTTTGATGGTGAAATAATTAGCATGACAATAAGGTAATATTGATGGGTTGAAGGTAGACCCACTTTCTAAAAAATACCCCACAGTAGAAAGGGGTAATGAAGAAAACAAGAAATAAAATAAAAATTGATGCAAGGAAATAAAGACCTCTAATAAGCACAAAAAAATGTTGTAAGGAAAAAACTATAATTAAATAAGAGAGAAGGAAAGTGAATAAGGCCTAAGTCTAAAAAAGACTTTTGAGAGGCCCAAACAATGTGTAGTGGAAGAAAATGCAAGGGAAGGAAGAGAGAAAAAATTAAAGAAAACCCAATTGCAAAAAATACTTCTAAGAGGTACAAAAATTTGTCAAGAAATAAAATGCAAGGAAAGGAAAAGAGGAGGAAAGATAAGAAGATCCAAGGGAAACAAAGACTCATAAGAGGAAAAAATAAGTGGTTAAAGAAGCGAATTCAAGGAAAGGAAGATAAGAGAAAATTTTAAAATGTCCAAGTGCAATAAATAAATATTGATCCTTTAAAAATCAACTTTTCAAGAATAACTAAATTAAAACCAAAGATCAATCTCTCCATAAAGTCATTCCAAATTTTCCATTATTTAATTTAGAGTAATTTTCCAATGTGTAAGAGGTAAATATATAAGGTGATAAAAGGAAGAAGATTAAAAAAAGGAGATAATAAACATATAATTGATATCTTGATATAAATATAGATAGGTGATATCAAAATAGAAAATGCAGTAGAAGAAGATCCACTAAAAATTTTCATGATTAAAATGAGAAAATTTAGGATTAAAATACAATAGTGAAAATATCTCGAATAAAGATCTCCACAAGTTCTATGAAACCTAGAAAATTAAATGAAAATCATGGCTAGATATATGCTAGGAGAAGACTATATCTTAAAATTGTGGATAGTAGTTAAAAATTAAGAGAAGATTTTAGGTTGAATGCATTAACTTTGTTGCAAAAATATCAAAATATATCTAATTCACCCAATTACAATACTTTTATTATACCCTTATGGGGATATACTATTGAAATATGTGGAGAGAATGATGGAAGATGTGATCAAATAAATTACTCTATAGTTCATATCCTATATGAAATTTCAATTTGATATGGGTCAAGAATGTCATCTCATATAACTACTATAGAAACACCATAACATGTAGAGGTCATTGATGATTCTTCCAATAAGGAAGCAAGTGTTAAACCTACCTCCACTAGTGAGCTTGATCTGGTGGATATGGAAAACATTTTAAAAAAATAAAATGATAGTACCATAAAATCTTAGAAAATAAGGAAGCCTAAGATGGAAAAAAAGCCTTATTAATGATACTATGGAAATTGAAATCTCTCTTAACCTTCACTTTTTGGCTCTACAATATTATAAAAGAGTGGCCCTGGGACAAGTTAGTCATCTATGTACCATTGACTATTCTTCAAAATTAATTATGAATATCACATATCTATGTATAGATGCACATAATTATCCCATTATATTGAAGTTTATAAAGTTTATTTGATTTACAAAATGTATTAAATTTTTATAACTCTCAAAGTTTTGACCTAAAAAAGTATTAAGTGGATTAATATATAAATTATATATATGTAGATAAACATGTATTTTGAATATTCCAAAATCAAAAATATATATAGTTCTTTCTAGGGTTTATACAACTAAATAATGTATTTCATCCAACATGCGAAGGACGCCACAAAAATTTATAAATTTCCCTATATTAGTCAAATTATGTATCAAATATTGATCCTTTTCCACTTGTATGTGATGTTTTCACATTACTCGTAATAAGGGCGGATGTTCATCATACACTTTGTGCAGTAGTTGATGATTTGAGATCCACCTGGTGTCAACATATTTTAATAGTTTATGTCCATATGTTAGAGCTTATACAAATAATTATAACTCTATTAACATTTTAGGACTACCAAAAAAAAAGGGCATGCATCTAGAAAATAAGTTCTTTAGATTTTGCTACATATCTAAGTTTGCTGACTATTTTGTATGTTAGATTATTTCAATGAGACATATAACAAATTTAAATATTATATATAAAATGGTATATTTAGAGTCTAACACATATAATATTTCAATGACCTTTCATTATAGATTCCCCATCCACCCCAACACATACCAATGTTCTGCAATTGAAGAATCCTCCATGCCAACAATCTTATTCAAATTTCTTATTACCAGCTCATAAAGGTTTTAAACATTAGAATTTTTTATCATCATATGAAGAGTGATTAAAGTGAGGTTATATTACATCATTGTTAATAGTATAGACATGCAGACAAACTTAATAAATATTATCTACTATTTCAACCTCATAAATAAATAATGCCACATATTGTGAATGCTTAATTTTATCTTTCAAGTCCTCTTTCTCAACCATATCTATTCATTTCACCTTAATCCCATCCAGTGATTTCAAAACAATAAGAATGAGGAAGGTGTGGGAAACAAAGAAAATTGAGCATGGTCTTATATTCATAAAAAAATTGTTATAGGACCACCTCTTTTCATAGTGTGAAAAATAATAACTCGCTGAGTTATTTTACCTAAATGATTATTTTGAATGATATTTTCAAATTGAGATGTAATTATTCCTCTATTTTCAACAAGTATTATTTGCATTATAATGTGTTCCTCATCTGTTTTTGCATTCCTAATATGAAAAAAAAATGTAGTTTACCATCTAGAAACATGGTTTATAACTCCATTTTTAGTGCTATTTTCATCTACCTTTCCTACACACTTTTCAATAGTATCCAATTTTAGTTGCATTATCTTGTCACTGCTAAGTTTCTAGTTACAAATTGTGAATTTTCATTTTTTGGGAGACTCATTTTTATTTTCATTTTCAACAATTTCAATAAATGAAAACATGGCCACCTAATCTAACTAAAAATTCATTCCCAAGTCCCATTTTATTTCCTTTCTATTTTTCATAGAATTCAATTTGCTTTAGTATTTGTTATGGTGAAAATTCCTTGACTACCAAAAATTCCAGTTCCAACATCTAATCTATTATATGTTGGTGTCCTACAAGTATATTTAAATTCCAATGATGCACATTTGAACTCATTTAATGAGACGTCTTCAAGAGGAAGCATTCATTTTTGCCATGACTTATAGTGTTGGTTATTAAATTATTATTTAACTCATTTTGAATTTCAACTCGAATGTTATCATCATATGTACCCTTAAAATAATGGATATGGATCAATTGACACTAATGATTTCTAAAAATATGATGAAAATACTTCATATTCTAGAAGGCATTACACTTCTTTGCTTTCTTGAGATTTCCTACATACCTTCTTTTTCTTGTAAAAAATGTTTTGTGCTACTGTGAGCTACATTGTTAGAGCAATATCAAATACTTTTACAACCATCACATGTTTGTAAGAGCATTTATAACCTTTAAAATAAAAGTTTGCCTATAATAACATGGCATGATTTAAAAGCCATTGCTCTTCTACAAAAGCATTGTCATGCATTGAAACAAAATTGCATGCATTAGAAAAACAAAAATTTCTATGGAAACACTTTATGATTTTATAGAAACATCACAAGATTAGATAAGCATTGGATGGTTATAAAATAATTACAGTAATGGAAAATTATCTTGGTGATGGAAAAACATCACAAGATTATAAAAAAATTACATAGATGTAAAATACATCGCAAGATTAGGAAAAGATTGCCTCGATGTAAATGCTCATAGGTTTATAAAAACATCACATGATAAAAAATACTCACAATTTCTTAGAAATTAATGACAAACTTAGAAAAACATCATATCGATGGAAAAGTATTCCTAGTCTATAAAAGCTTCATATGGATTAAAAACTATCATGGCTTAGAAAAAACATCTCTATCTAATAAAACTTGATAGATGTATAAAATTTAAGAAACAATCATAAACATGATTTATATTGGATCTATATATTTAGGAGTAGGCTATAATTTTTAATGATGAAAGAGTTTTGAATTAGATCAATATATTTTCTAATTTGTATCTACTAGTGCTTGATTTATTTAGATTCTTTTATACTCACCCAACAATAATCTGAATTCTAATCTTGTCACCATGAAAAATTGAAATTAATTTCAAGTATATATATCAATACATTTAATACATTAGGGTTAGGTGTAATTGTTGAATTTAATTACATTTTAAAATTTTCTTCTAAAATTTTAATGAGTGCGACCCAAGGGGCCATAAAATGTATGACAATCCAAGCATTGTTTAAAATGTTAGATCTTCAATGTTTTGGTGATCCCAAAACAAAACCCCATTGGGATTAGAATTTTTTTGACTATTTGAGTAGAGAAACAGTAATGGATATGTTTTTTTTGTGGTGAACTTTTATGCAACCCAACATTATCCAAACAACCAATCTCGAGTTTAGAAATCCCCTATATTAGCCTCATTAGAAATATTTGTTGCTAAAATTTTCCTTGATAGCATGCCACTTTAAAGTATTTGAAGATTTCATGTGTGTAACTACCATGCATTCCAACATAAATTGACAAGTCATGAATCACATTAGTATAATCTTGCACCATTTTTCTTAAACCTCACATACTTGTAACTTTTCATAATGACAACTAGTGGGAATGAATATGACAAATCATGAAAACCAATTAGGTATATGTTATTACACCTGTAGGCCTAACCTACAATGGTAATTGATAATGGTGGTGGAGTATAATAGTGTGAAGTGTCAATAAATATAAGCCATCCTGAATTTGACATCAGTTTGACTCTCATAGGAAAGTTTTGATCTTAAAATTCATACCCATTTGAGCATTATATAAATGTTTGTTTTGTCTTGTTTGGAGAAAGCGACTCAAAATTCATGATATCTTGGGCATAAAATAGAGCTTGAAGCATGCTTTCACCCTTCTTTTTTAGCCTTATATAATAGAGCAATTAGATTCAGCTCTTCTATTCCAATCAATACAAAAATCATGAGGAAAATGTTAAAATCATTAATCAATGTATTATGTGATAAATCCAAAATAAGATCCTCTAAATTAATATCTTTCAATAATTATATAATATATATACTAACTCATAAATTCGATAAATCATTTGTATCAATTCATGGGCCCGCAATTAGATATCTTCCCCCACTTATCAGAAAATATGATCGAGACTACAAGAATTGAAGCTAGCAACAAAGTTCAAAGATGGGCTTCCGGTTGTAGATGGATAAGAGACTCCAATGAATTTTTTTCATCATCTAGCACCCTATTTCTTGTCTTGCTATAATAAATTGTGGAATATTCCTAACAGGTGAGATGAACATAAGTGACATGAAAAGGTTTTGTACCGATTAAGTTTATCATTAGACTTTGCATACTGATACAGGGATTTAGACACGGAGTAAAATTCGAGTGCTATTGATATATTCATTCATGTTCATGGAGACATTTTTTTGTGCTGGCCATGTTTTCAAAATTCATGGATTTGTTCATTTTTCACATTTCTTAAGTTGTGCAAGAAGAGGAAAGAAACATGTATTCAGATGAAAGAACCCATTAATACGTTTACATTCAGAGAATAATTTACGTTGTTTGATGTGATTCATGTACTTCACAACCTTGAATTTCCACCAAATTTACCGAGTTCCAAGAAGAGGCAAAGCAAACACAAAATTCCCACTAGCCTTGTATCTAGTCTTCATCAACACATAAATCATATGATAATGACAATTCATGGAGCACTATATGGAAATATGTCTGCTAATGATGCTTGGGATCAGATCCTTTGTTAGGACCTGGACTCTTCGGTCCCCTCATACTCCTAAGAGCAGCCTCAACCCACTATCGACAATGCAAAAACACCAAAAAAAATTAGTATGCTAGCATAACTAGATCTTTTGGCATAATAGAGGATAACCATATCACTATATGTTAAAACATTAATGGAAGTGTCCTCAAATTTGATTTGTTTTCTACACAAAAGTATATGTTCCTTACATTGTTTTGATCGGTCAAAGATAGTTATTATGTATATTTGCAAATACTTACAATAGTACATATCTGAATCACTCCTCTGAATGCGTTATTTAGTCTGTTTGGAATGGTCTGATAGCTATTATTGGCATCATTCTCAACTTGATTGGGAGCTGTCCATAAAAAAAAGAGTTGCAGTTAAAGAAGCCAATACAAAAGGGATAATTTAGTCCGATTGATGTGGATGATGGTAAAGTGTATTTATTATGCTATTTTTTATAATAAAAATTTTAAAAATATTAAAAAGGAATGAAGCCATACAAATTCTACCTAATGAAAACCCTTAATCCTTAACACAAACTCGAAGAAGATCAATTATTGTGTCAATCACAACCAAATACTAAAAATATGGGATGTTTTTCCAAAAAAAAAAAACCACCCAAAGTATACCCAACAAGAGATTTCTAAAAGATGTGTTGATATTACTACATTACGTGACTGCAAGTTTCCCTTGCCATCTTAGCTTTGGGATAGGCCCATTGCTTTATTCCTTTCTCCATTATTCACATGCTTGTGCATAATATCTATCCTGCAAAATATTTGCAGTTCTCCTAGTGAACTTTGACTTGTGTAAGCTTCTGTGCATCATCATTCTAGGGTTTCCGCTAGTGATACTGATTATCATTCTGCTCATTCTCACCCGCATATTATGTGCTTTAAGCGTCGTCTTCTTTCTTTTAAAATAGTTTTAGTCTGGACAATAATTTATTGCTTGGATATTTGTTCAGATGTAAATAACTTCACCTACTCTACTCGTTGTGCGCATTAAAAGTCCACCGACGACTGAAACACACAATAAAATGCACCCAATTTTCAGACGTTGAATTATTCAGTTTGGTGAGCAATGCATACAAATACTTAACCTGTAACCAGAGAAACACAGTACCTAATCCGATCAGATGTGCTTTTATTAATGAAATATAATAGTACATGGTATCACAACAAATAAGTGGAGGGAATCACGTCAGAATGAATTACATCAATCTTCGAAACAAAATATAATTTACCGCTAAAAAAATATTGAAATTAAAAAGAATATCAAAATTAAAATTATATAACAATTATAATCATAATAAAAATACAGTTTAATAAAAAGAGAGCTTTAAAACTAAGAAACCTTATATAAATCAAAGATATTTATTTTTATTGAAATATTTTCTTCTATTAATAATGGTACAAAATATAGGTGGAAGGAGTCACATCTCAGAGGGCCAATCACATCTCAGAATGTCAATCGCACTCATAATAGGAGTCACATAACTTAAAAGAAAATTTGAATACAAAATAAAATACATCACTAAAATAATATCAAAATTAAAACGGTTTCATTATTATAATCGTAATAAAAATATGGTTCAATAAAAAAGAAGAATGAAACCAAAAAATCCTAACAAAACAAAGATCATAAAAACAATATAACCATTGCAAACCATAAGTCATTTATTTTCTTTATCCACATAATTCAAGAACATATTTAAAAACAATTCTACTCTCGCCTAATCTCTGAAATGATACAAACAAAATATACTACCAGTTGCTTCGAAAGTGCAAGTTAGGTTGGAAGGATTGTATCGTTAATTCTAGGTATTTTTTCTGTATGTTTTTTTTTCATTGCTAGAATATATTCCCTTTTTAACCTTACAATGTGAGCACCTTTTAATGTGTGAAAATTGAATCTACAAACCCCATTTCTCAGTTGGGACCAATCGATAGTTGACCACCTTTTATTTCAACAGACGATGAGTCAACAATGCAAAACTGCTAATGTGGGGAGAATATATTGAGATTACACAATCCTTTCATAATCTAATAGAAAATACTCAATAAAAGATGCCACCATCCTACAAGCTACAAACCCCTTTATAATGGCCATAAGGCATATAAATCTAATAGATGTGGTGAAGTTGAGGTATGTGTATGATATGGGCCATCTAATGTACGATATCACTTGAAATACTTGTCATTTCCCACCATCATCATCACCCAACTCACATTGAAATCTTTCACCACATAAAGGTTTTGTGTGGCCTTTCTCTTTATTCCATGGGTATGAGTATGGTGTTTTTGTATGTTCTTAACCCTTATGTAATTTCTCTAGGTATCAATATATTGGCAACATAGACAAACATACGCTGCAATATAGACTTTGGAATGTCAATGTCTTGTATCCATATCAGTAGCATTGCATTGCTGATTTGAGTTGGACATCAGATGTGGAACCTTTTTGCAATCAAATCAACGACATGTTGTCATTGTTGACCCTTGACAATAGAAAATGTCCAATCAAAGAATCTGTCATACTGCAAGCTATGTTCCCTTTAAAAAATTCTAAAAAAGAACACAACATTTTCTATTGTCACATCCACCATAAATATTAAATTATTTTTACTATGTTGTTATGGAATCTATCTTGTTGCTTTCAATATGGTTGAAGTGACTTCCAAAGATTTTGCACATTCCATGCCACATGGGTGCATAAGGGGGCATCATTGGTGATACCATGCAAATGTCATGGTGAAAAAGTCATTGATTGAGATAAAGGGTGGTTCATTGGTGATCAGTCCCCCAATGCAATTAAGGTTAGTAGATTTAATTCTCACATATTAAGGCCATTTAAAATGACAAAGGTTCACGTAAAGACTATCTAAAGATGCTCTCCCCATCTTATCCAAGGACCATACTGATCAAGCATATTTCTATAACCTTTAGACATTCCTCTCTTTTTACTTTTTCCCATTCTCTGCTTCATCTAGTTTTTCATTTGTAGGTTTTCTCAAACCCGTTCAATGTCATGACACCTACTTGGTATTATAAAATAGGGTTTTAACTCTTAACGAATACCCTAATATTATATATAGGAAATGAGGCACATTGCATACCATACTTATGAAGTTTATATCTCTAACAAACATTAACATTACAAATTCCTAATTATAAATCAAATCAATTTTATGTCATCTTTGTCAACCCTTGACAATAGCAAACGTTCAATCTGAAAACCTGCCACCTTGCAAATTGTGTACCCCTTTGCAAGATGTACAAATCATTGAAATCCTAGAATTGCCTTAAATCCGAGATTTAGATAGGATAATATTTCCCCTCACCATTAACCTTTAATTCACCTTGTCACATATCACATTAATATTTTAATTATATATTTAAATTATATTATATTGTGTAATATATTAATATATAATTATAGTTAATTTCATAGTATATATTATTATGTATATTATAATTATATATTAGTATATAGTTGTAATTAATTTCATATTGTATATGACTATGTAATTATATTTATAATATGCATACAATACTATGGTTTGAAAAATGCGGTCATGTTTGTATAAAAAATGAGGAGGAAATAAATAATATGGTGCGCAATGTTGGTGCTATAGCGTGGAGGATTTCTTGCATGCCACGTGCTCATAGCAAAGGCATGATTGTATTGGCTTAACCTCTGGTTTACCTGACATCTAAAACCGTCATTCTGCCATCTTTGAAGCCCTCATTTTGTCAAAAATTGTACAATTTCTTACTATAGATTCAGATTATTTTCATGTCGAGCGCTGCGTCGATCATACGCTGGCTGGCAAATTTATTAAGAAAGTGTAGAATCACTGCCTATATCATATTCTGATAGAGGAATATGGTCCTCCAGCTGTGTCCATTCATGTAGGAGACATTGATGGTCCACAGGTATCCTTGAGAATATTCAAGTTTATGTTTTAGATCGCCCACAGTATTTACCATATACACCCATAAACAAATAGTTTTTCCAGAGTAGATACGTACCATAATTTGGTAGCTTAACTGTTGTTCATTTGTAGACTGGTCATGGGGGCGTTTTTAATTCAGAGCTGATAAAGCAATTGAGCGTGCCTACCGACCCTTGAGCACATTTAAGCCATGAAACAACTGCTCTCAATTTTTGTAAAGAGTGATTACTATGTTCGACAAATGTAAAAGTACAAACCCATTTCCTAACAAACATACAAGACACACAACACACTGTTCTTTTCCAATCCAGGTGGTCTTCTAATCTTAAGGTTAAATTATGGACATCCATGGAATCATCTAAATGTCACAGGTTAGGATTACACGTGTTATGTTCAAAAAAATTGTAACTTCCAACTATCATCTCAATCCACATTATCCGGGGCTTCTCAATTTCAAGTGTATCTTATATCTTTCTAGAATTGAAACAAGCATTTCATTATCATTTATTTATTTAGTGTTTAGTCTAGTCTTCATGCTTCACTAATGTTGAGATATTGACTGACATTAATATATTGATCTTTTTGTGTTTTTAATATTTTATTTTTAAAAATAATGGTAAAGATGAGTTTTTTAAAAAGAGATTTGATTTTTATATTATTATTAATTAGGTTTAAAAATTAAATAAAACAAAATAGAGGTCAAACATAATCAAATATCAATAATTATCTAACAAAAAAGTGATTAAAATATATTAAAATAATAGCCACAAAGAAGTGAATCATCTTAATCCACCAACTAAAATAAGAGGGAAAGGTCCCAAAAGTAGATTAAATACTGACCATAGAAGAAGGATAGAGATAATACAAAGCCCATGGAAGAAGGTCAAAAAAGATAAAAAAAATTCTATGTCAACAAGCATCGTAGAAACATAAACACTTGAGAAATTAACTAAAGGTTGAATCCAACCATCTTCCTCACTTGGTAAAAATATCCTCCAACATCCATTGAGAACCATCGCTAATCAAAGAATCTACTTCAGCCCTCAATAATTCCACCTCTGATCTGCAACCTTTCCTCTTTGAAGAAGCTCCCTCATTGATTTATATTTTGGAAAAGATAGGCCTGAGATGGGGGAAAAGAGAGTCAACCACATGAAGAAGAAGCTATAAAGGAAAAGAGGTTGGAACCTCATTCAAAAAAATGTTTTTAATAATATCAAAAGGTCTAATCAGGGAATAAGAACTTTTAGACAATTGGAACAAGATTGGAAGAGGAAAAGGGGCCTACTCTTCCCTTAGACAATCCACCTCTGCATAATTCCTTGCTTGAGAAATAAAAAGGGAATAATTAGGGTGAAATAATTTTCCATGATTACACCATGACAAATCTTGGTCAAGGGCTCCTTCTTTCTTCTTCTACACATGTTAAGAAATCTTACAAGACTTCAAAGGGAACCTAATAATGTAATGAATTGGGCAATGACAATGAAAGCATTTGAAAGTGAAGCCTTCATAGTTGAGTAATTCATTATAAAAACCCTATGAGGATCATATATTAATTAAAAATTAAAGTGGCTTGGAGAGGTCAACATAAGCACAAAATGTAACAAATCTAAGTTCCTACGAAGAGCCATTAATTTTCACAAAAGAGCCAATTATGTCCACCAAGAACTTGATGTACTTATCATTCCCCATCATAGGAGAGAGAAATTACAATAAAATACACATAGGAGTTGTTGTAATTTTCATCTTATTTTGAGATTAAAAACGGGACCAAAGGAAAAAAAGAATCTAAAAAACTTGTAGAACCATGGGCCAGAATTCCAAATGACATCTCTATCATCCAAATTCTAAAACTCCACCAACAAGAAACTGGAATTGAGCATAGATAAAGAAGGAAGAGTGATGGATCACCATGTTTTAGAGTCCTAGGTGGAAAGTTATAAAACAAAGATGAAAGACCCCACACATTTACAAAAGAGGGATTTGATTCTAGTTACATTCTCCATCTCAACCAAAGAAGATTCATGGATCCTTGTTTTAAACACTCAACTCTTTTCAATTTTTCTCATTCTTTCCTTCCTCCATTCTTTCATTTTTAAGTTTCTTAAAAACCATTCAATGTCATGACACCTACTTGGGATCATAAAATAGGGTTTTAACTTTTAACAAAAACCCTAGAAGTATAAATGGGAAATGATGCACATTGCATACCATAATTTTGAAGTTTATATCTCTAACAAACATAACATTACAAACTCTTAAATACAAATTAAATCAATTTATGTCATCCTCGTCAACCTTTGATAATAGTAAATGTCCAATCTGAAAACCCACCACCTTACAAATTTTGTACCCCTTTTTAATGTGTGCAAATCATGTAAACTCAAAAATTACTTTAAATCCAGAATTGAAATAGGATAATTATTTCCCCTCACCATCATCCCTTGATTCACCTCCTTGCATGTCATGTTTATATTATAATTATATAGTAAATTTATATTATATAATATAATATATTAATATATAATTATAATTAATTTCATATTATATATTAATATGTATATTATAATTATAATATGATTGTAAATAATTTCATATTATATATCACTATGTAATTATAGTTATAATTACATATAACACTATGGTTTGAAAAATTCGGTCATGCTTGTATAAAAAAAGGAGGAAACAAATATTATGAGGCGAAATCTTGGTACTATAACGTGTAGGATATCTTGCATGCCACGTGCTCGTAAATAATGCATGATTGTATTGGCTCAACCCTCGGTTTATCTGACATCTAAAATCGTCATTCTTCGTATACATTCAGATTATTTTCATGTAGAGCAAAGTTGCATCGATTATTAATAAAGAGTAGAATCACTGCCTATATCATATTCTGACAGACGAATATGGTCCTCCAGCTATCCTTGAGAATATTGCCTAGATCACCCACATTTATGTTGCATAATTTGGTAGCTTAAATGTTGTTCATTTGTAGACTTGCCTGCATTATTTTTTAATCAAGTTTTGAGAAGTTCTGGACAACATTGGCAGTGACTCTCTTTGCCTTTTCCTAAGGATTCTAATATTGAACAGGCAATAAATGTGAACATGTTTGGCTCCAATCCTGACAACATCATCAGGTGAATGATTTCAAGGGCCTTACCTCCCGGCTCATTTTGCACATACCCTACAATCCATGCGTTCCACTGTACAACATTGTGTTCATGTCTAACACCTTGCTTGGTCCATACGCCAAGTTTGGGATACGCTTTTGACGGATCGAAGCATGTTAGCGCAGACCTCATCATGTATGACTCTGGTGTCTTGCTTTGAAACTATAAGTTTCGGTCCATCCTCCCAAAATCCATGCAAAATTTGTGTTGTAATTACAAAAAAACCTTTACACAATATTTTGTTCAGGGATTATGGCAAACACTTAGAGTGCAACAACCAGACTCCCCTTTTGCGTTCATGTTGACAAGCTTATTTCCTCCCGTGTCACGAATTGGTACATATTGAGAGAGAAACTTTTAACTGTAGAAATCCCTGGTTTTTCTCTTTGTAGGAAAATATTTGCATAGTAAAAAATGCTTCCCAAATCCAGCCTTCTCTAAAAACCTCTGAGATGCCAAGTTATCCACCTCCACCAGCTATTCGGTCGCTCCAGACCCTGCATGTCTGTGTATGTCGTGTAGAGTGCCAATTTAACAGCGTGTGAGGCGATGCCTTTTCCCCACCACTTGTGCGCCAACAAATATCTTTTCTTCGCATGTGATCCATCGTTTTCACTTACTGGTCACTTCAAAATCAAATCACTCCCAGCTGAACATGAAAACCAATAATGAAAACTGCTGAGCATCTTTTAGAGTTTTTTTCTGAGAGGTTGGCCATAAAGACGCCTTCGACGTAATAAAAGGAGAAGGTAGACTGGTCACTGGGGCTTTTTTAATTCATAGCTGATAAAGCATGTGGTGCCTACCTACCCTTGAGCACATTTATGCCATGAAACAATCGCTCTCAATTTTTTGAAAGAGTGATTACTATGTTTGACAAATGTAAAAGTACAAACCCATTTCCTAACACACACTCAAGACTCGCAAGAGAGTGTTCTTTTCCAATCCACGTGGTCTTCTTATCTTAAGGTAAAATAATGGACATCCATGGAATCATCTAAATGTCATAGGTTAGGATTACACGTTTTATGTTCAAAAAGTGTAACTTAACTTTCAACTATCATCTCAATTCTTGAAACAAGCATTTCACTATCATTTATTTATTTAGTGTTTAGTCTAGTTTTCGTGCTTCACTAATGTTGAGATATTGATCCACTCTGATATATTGACCCTTTTGTGATCTTAATGTTTTATTTTTTAAATTAATGGTAAAGATGAGTTTTTTAAAAAGAGATTCGACTTTTATATTATTAATTAAGTTTTAAAATTAGATGAAACAAAATAGAGGTCAAACATAACCAAATATCAATAGTTATTCAACAAAGGAGCGGTTAAAAAATATTAAAATAATAGTCAGAATGAAGTGAATCATCCTAATCCAACAACTAAAATAAGGGGGAAAGGCCCCAAATGTAGCTAACAAAATGACTAGGGAAGAAGAATAGTGATAATACGAAGCCCATGGAAGAAAGTCAAAAAAGATAAAAAAAACTCTATGTCAACAAGCATCCTAGAAACATAAACACTTGAGAAATTATCTACAAGTCAAAGCCAACCATCTTCCTCGCTTGGTAAGAAGATCCTCCAATGTCCATAAAGAACCATCGCTAATCAAATAATCTACTTCAGTGCTTAGCAATTCCACCTCTAATCTGCAACTTATTTCTTTAAAGAAGCTCCCTCATTGGTTGATTTTTTTGGAAAAGATAGGCTTGGGATGGGAGAAAAGAGAATCAGCTGCTTGAGGAGGAACCGGTAAAGTAAAAGAGGTCTGAACCTCATTCAAAAAAATGTCTATAATAATATTGAAAGAAGGTCTAATCAGGGAATAAGATTTCTCAGTCAATTGAGACAAGATTGGAAGAGGAAGAGGGGCCTATTCTTCCCTTAGACAGTCCGCCTCCGCATCATTCCTCACTTGAGAAATAAAAAGGGAATAACGAGGGTGAAATAATTATCCATGATTATGCCATGAGAAATCTTGGTTAGGGGCTCCTTCTTTCTTCTTTTGTACATGTTAAGAAATCTTATGAGACTTCAAAGGGAACCTAAAAATGTGATGAATTGAATGCTAACAATGAAAACATTTGAAAGTGAGGCCTTCATAGTTGAGAATTTGATTCCATAAACACTACAAAGAGCATATCTTAATCAAAAATTAAAGTGGCTTGGAGAGGTCAACATAAGCAAAAAATCTAAAAAACTTGAGTTTCTAAGAAGAGCCACTAATTTTCACAAAAGAGATAGTTATGTCCACTAAGAGCTTTATGAACTTATTAGTCCTCATCATAGGAGGGAGAAATTACAACAAAATAGACATAGGATTTTTAATTTGCATCTGATTTGGAGATAAAAAGGGGGACCAAGGGAAAAAGAATCCAAAATTCTTGTAGAACCATGGGCTAGAATTCCAAATGAGGTCTCTATCATCCAAATTTTAAAACTCCACCAAGAATAAATTAGAATTGAGCATACATAAAGAAGGAGTGATGGATCACCATGCTTTAGAGGCCTAGGTGGAAAGTTATTAAACAAATATGAAAGACCCCACACATTTCTAAAATAGGGATTTGATTCTAATTACATTCTCCATCTCAACCAAAGAAGATTCATGGATCTCCACTTTAGGAAAAGACTTAGTGAAAAGAACTTGAATATCCCCCAAGAAGAAATATGATGTAGGATGATGAGAAGACAATAATGACACATCCATAAAGGAAGGGATAACTAAAAAAAAACCAAAGGGGATCTAGGATTTATGAAAATCTAAGTAGTGGTGAAAAGGGATGAAAGCATTCTTGCACATAGTATAGACCCATCAAGATTTAATAAGCACTTTCAGAAAAATCAAAATAGATATGGGAGCGTTGTGAGCAACCAATGAGGGGGAAGAAATAAAATAAACCCTGGAGATTCTAACATTTTAGCCCTCCACTGAAACATCAACAAGAAAGACTATGAGCTAAAGTGAAAGAAAAAGATGATATCCCAGTGATCCAATGGAGACTCCCTCTAGATATTCCATAACCTAAGCTAGAGCATGAATTAGACAAAGTGAATCTACCACAAAGGTGTTTAAATATGGAATAACCAAAACAATGGAATTAAAATCCATGACATCAAAAG
Organism: Torreya grandis; assembly: GCA_037957365.1. Classification (NCBI taxonomy): domain Eukaryota; kingdom Viridiplantae; phylum Streptophyta; class Pinopsida; order Cupressales; family Taxaceae; genus Torreya; species Torreya grandis. Next base: position 77,946 of record JARHVA010008071.1, read on the forward strand.
AATAAACATTCACAAAAATAGTAAGAGGGCTTCTAACCACAACAATTAAAGACTTAAAACCAAGATCCCCTCCTTTGATAAGCAAATGGATCTGAGAGGGTTGATTAAAATCATTAATAATGGAAGTCTCCATTATAACTATTTGAAGGGATTTGATAAAGGATTTGGAAGAGGCCTGGTATAGAAAGCCTCTTTGCAAGCCACTCACATAAATTGAGGATCTAATTTTGACATTTGACCTATTTTATTATCAATAATATTCCATGTAACAATAACCACCATGCCGATGTTATGGCAAGTGAAACATCTTTTATGAATTTTGGTGATGATCACATAAAATTTACAATATGACAACTATGAAATCCTTCCATTTCTTCTGATCAAATGAATGTCTTGGCCATTCTTGCTATTACCTGCAATACTATAAACATAGAATAGTAGATCAATATTTATAATTGTCTTTATCAAGCTTATATACTAGACCATTTTATATGAAATAACAACTAAAATTACAATGCAAAGCATTATGTTACATTATTATTGGAAATGATTTATTTACATGAGGTTTTGATGGGTAGATACTGAAATTCTTAAATAAATATGAAGCCTACACTACACTCTTAAAAATACATGACAGTGGATGTTGGGTTTATTTCAGTGGGCATGTCATGTCCCAAAACTATTAAGCTAAGGTTATTATTAGCCTACTATGGAATAATACTGCATCAAACATAGAAAATTATGTTTACAATGATAAAAACATAGTAATTTGAATCATGTTCCGTCACATGAGTTATGACCAATTATTTCACCATAACCCCTTTCCTTATTGATTTTATTATAAAAATAAATCTAGTGTCTGTTGATGGACAGATATTCATCATTATAGCTATAAAATGTTTTACAAAATGGGTAGAAGGCCTACCCTTTGAGTTTACCACAAAAGATGACATATGTAAGTCTTTGATGACTAATATTATTTCCCATTTTGGCATTCCTTTGGATATTATTTATGATAATGGTCATTCTTTAAAATAGAATGATCACATGATTTTTCAATAAATACAAAATTAAACATACATTTAACACACTTTATTACCCACAAGGTAATGGGAATACAAAGGAAATAAATAAAATAATTATCAAAATACTTAGAAAAATAGTTGAACAATACATCACTAATTGACACAAACATATAGCATATAATCTATGGCCATACTGAAATAGTGTACGCAAACCTACTCAGGACATACAATACTCTTTGGTCTATGGTATAAATCCCATCTTACCAATTGAACTTGAGATATCTTATTTAAATTTTTCTTTAAAAGACATCATCAATGATAATGAATACCATGAAAAGAAATTGCATTCATTAGAGAATTGAGTCAAAAATGTACATACATTGTTTAGCACTTACATGTTTATCATAATAATGTAAAACACATATACAATAAAAAGGTTCAGCCATACGACTTTGATGTGGGTGACTTGGTACTAAAATAAAATCAATAGAACACCAATGTAGAAAAAAATAAAGAAAGAAAAGTTCAAACTGAATTGGTACTAGAATAAAATCAATAGAACACCAATGTAGAAAAAGATAAACAAAGATGACTATAATATAAAAATGTATGAGAACCTCAATGAAAGCAGAAGTTATAAAAAAATACTTTAAAATCCCATGGAAAAAATAATAAGAGAGGTAAAAAAGAAAATTAAAAACTCCTCTTGTTTGGATGATACAAAGAAGAAAATCATGCCAAATGCTCAAATTGTTTTGTGAATATATGGAGCCCCAAAAATTCATAAACAAGGGAACCCACTAAGACCAATAGTCAATATGAGAGGATCACCTACTTACAATATGGCATCTTTCTTAGCCAAAAGGTTGAAGAACTTGGTGGAACATAAGAGCTCTTTTGTAAAAGATTTAGCGCAATTTATAACAAAGATTAAGGAAGAGAAAGTAATAGAAAAAGACATATGGTAAACATTGATGTAGATCAATTTTTTATAAAAAATTGGATTGTGGAAGTTGTGGAAATAGTTGGAAAAAATACCTCATAGGAAATTAAAACATTAGTTCGGTTGTGCCTTGAATCTACATTTTTTACATTTAGAGGAGAATAATTTGAACAAGTAAAAGGTGTTTCCATGGGATCACCGCTATCCCTGGTAGTGGCTAATATGTATATGGAGATTTTTTAAAAGGAAGCTCTTCATAGTACCTTAAAATAACAAAGATGGTGGCTCAAATTTGTAGATGATACCCATGTATGTTGTCCATTTGGTAAGGAGAATCTTGATCACTTTCTTCAACATCTCAACAGTAGATCAGAACATATCCAATTCACTATGGAGGTAACGGAAGATATAAGTCTTCCATTTTTGGATGTATTGGTGGCTACGAGACTTGATGGTTCCTTCTCACATCAATTATATAGGAAGAAGACACATCCATATCTCTATTTAGGAAACAACTTGCACTATCTTCCTACATAAATAATGCCAGTCTTAAATACTTTGGCAACAAGAGCTATGAGGGTGACAAATAAAGAACATTCAAAATAAGAATTAGAGCATTTTAAAAATGTCTTTCAAGCTAATGGATATATGGACAAAAATATACTAAATTCATTCAAAAGGGCCATTAGTCAAGAAGGCAAAAGAAAAAAAAGTGAATAAAATAAGGAATATCAAACAAATCATATGGTAAAACTTCCTTACATATAGAGGGTCACAGATAAAACTACAAGAAATTTAGCAAAAATGGAAGTGAAGGTAGTATTCACCCATTTTGAAACTCTACGAAATATTATTGACAAGGTAAAAGACCCACAATATCCAAAATTATATGGGGGTGTCTACACCATTCCTTGTTCATATGGTAAGCAATACATAGGTGAAAGGGGAAGATAAGTACAAATCAGACTAAAGAAACATGGTGGTGACATTTTTCATGAATGAATCAAGAAATCAGCATTGGTAGAGCACTCTTATAATTTTAAACACCGTGTATACATTGAAAATACAAAACTAATTGCTAAGGTGGATCACTGAAAAGAACGTAGAATAAGGGAAGCACTTAAAATTGAAAATACTCTTCAAAATTTAAATAAGGATGATGGATTTATTTTAAATAAATCTTAGAAACCTCTAATTCAATTAATGAAAAAATAATAATTTAGGGGTGGGAATATGGAAAGTTAAGCATAAAAGTTCTTATTTTTATTGTAACCTCTCATTGTGGAAATATAATATTTTTTTCTTGACGATGGGTTTCTTAGAAGGACCCAAAACATCGATTTCTACTAATTCCTATGCAGTGTTTAAGAATTTTTTTTCTTAATAATATTTCCTACCAAAGTCTAAGACATTCAACCATTCATAGTTATAAAAAATTTGGGAAAATGTGTATACCTCTTTGCTACACTCGAAGGAAAGCCTTTATAATGTCCAACAAATATTATGCAATTCTGTAAATATGTTATGTGAGATATTCCATTTTTTTTTAAATACCAAAAAAAATAGTGAAAATCCAAACACATTTTTGGCACTATTGATTCAAAAACCATCAATGAAATAAATTGGTGACTTTGATTCAATAGTGTAGGTACTGATTCCTTACGTTAGTCAACAATGTAGGGACAATGTACCTCTCTTATTTTTAGGCAGAGCTTCCTTGATTTAAATTCAGAAGGAGAAAGTATGGAAAGATCTATTCACAACTATTCATAGAAAAAATGTTTTCTATAGGAATTTCATACTTTCAACAAGAAAGTATGACAAGGAGATAGAAATTAAATGAGGTAAATGAAGGGAATGATGTAAAATAGAGAAAGGAAATAAATAAAAGGATAATGAAATTATTATAGCCAATTAAACATAGAAGCTACCAGGATAATCTTAGGAAAAATGAAGGATGACTCTAGGTGACTAAACACAAATATTCACTAGAATAGCCCAAGACAACTATCCCATATTTACTCATAAAATAAAATAAAATTATTACTTGACCCCTCTGGAGATTTCACATATATGGAAATAACAGAAATAGATTCAAAAATAAATTATTTTGTGCAATATCCACATTAGGACTAATTGTAACCATTATGATGAAGTTTTGAAGGCAAATATTTGAATCAAAATGAGTCATACACACAATCATAATTCAAGAACTGAATCTGAAAATGAAGTTTATAAATATCCTTCTTTGTATTGATGCTTGTTGAGTTGTAATACAATCTTGCCTTCTAAAAATGTATCATTGTTCTATTTTTCAAAAATGCCTATATAATGAGCCTAGCACTCATATTTATAATGCAAGAAGGTGGTTATGATGTGTAACCACCTTTTTTTCATTTTAGATGTTGTAAAATTAGTTTTACCAAAAAAAAAAACACTTATGTGGTGTAGATATGAGTTGGTGCAACTGTACCACGTCCAAGACTGTAAAATAGAAATTTCAGGACTTGAAAAGTGCAGAGACGCATTTGTGCTTTTTTCACCAAGTGAAGTTAAGACTCATGACTTACAAAGTTGACTTTGTATTTTCATCAGCTACATTTATGAGTTTTCACTTACAAAATTTGCAACTAGAAAATGCAGAATAAGATTCAACATTTACATGAAAATACCAAAACTTTATGATTTAGTCTATCCATCTTCACTTAAGCTGAAGGTAATTTAAAATTTATTTGACAGATATTGATTTCCTTCTATTATACCCATTTGATTCACTACAAACTATTTGACAAAAATTGTCAATGAAATTATGTGCCTAATCACCACTATTGTCAATCCATCTATTTATTAACTTATAAAAAAATAATTATTATTCTTATAAAAAGAATTAAACTAATCAGGGCCATCCTTATTAACTTGTTCATTTAATTTTCTACCACCAACACCTTCAATATGATAGGACTAAATATTTATTTTATGAAATGCATCAATAGAATGCTCAATGCAACTAGCCTCATTCAATGTATCCATGTGAATAGTCACCTACAAAATTGATCTTATGGGTTTGTCCAATCATGTGCCAAGCCTACAGTCACCATGTTTTAGGTCCCCCACTAGAGTTAATCTAAATTTATGAAGACCTAAAATTGGTCTCTCATCCAAATTCCATTTCTTTACCATACTTAGCCATTTTTTCAAGACGTCCAAGCAATGTTGAGTTAACATCTTGACAAGGTCACATCTCACTCAAGAAGTAGTAATAGGATAAAATATCAAAATTGTTTACTCATTGTTATACGAATAACGTATTCTCTAAGCCCCAGCTCATGCAATGAAGTGGAGAAGAAGATACAAATGTGTAAAGTCAGCCCGTAATTAGTTTAGGTTATTTTCTTATGACAAGTATATGGACATCATACAAAACCATGCAGAAGAGCTGACTTCAAAATTTTATGGTATATTTGAAAATCTCATGAGACCAATGGATTAAAAGGGTTTATCCCTTATGATATAAGGATCATTTCCTAAAAATATAAGTGCCATGTTGTTTCCTACATTTCAAGTTATGGACTTGCAAAGTTGACCAAAAAAGGGAAAATGTTCATATAGGCGTCAATTTCAAGATCTGAGAAGTAGCCATTGAAATTCAAATAGTAGTCTCAAGTAATCAAATGACATGTGTTTCATCATACCAAGGAGATATATGGTGAGACCTAGGGTCAAATGGTCAGTGGATATAGGGGACCAATTAGAAGTTGAGATTGAAAGAATAAATACCAAAGATCTATGGTCCATGTGCAATTAGATCTTAGATCTAATGGGGAAAAATAGTCCAAAAATTTGATAGAGCCAAGATATATTTCCAATAGCTAATGAGGAAAAGTGAGGTCGAGGCATTCTCAATGAAATTTGATGGGCCAATTCCCAACATGTGATGAAGTAAAAGAGTGGGGAACTAAGTTTGAGTCTACCTGAGCTAACAAAAACATGGAATAAATCTCACACAAAGATCGAGGCATCAATTTATTTATCAAGTGGGACTTGACATTGAGAAGGGTGTCATATATATATATATATATATATATATATATATATATATATATATATATATATATATATATATATATATATATATAGGAAAACCAATATTCTTGGATTAGTTTCTGTTTATAGTTAATTTAGTTTAAGATCTAAAGCATAAGGAAGATGAGTGATTAATGAAAGGATCATCCTAAGCCATGCCTTCAATAAGCCACTGCTCAAATAGATATGGTGTGTCCCAATTAAGGTATATATTTAAAGATTTTTATCCTCATGATGAAGCAGAGTAGGGGATGACATGGAGGATGGAAAGGATCAGAGCAATTGGAGCATTCATTTCTTAAAGGGTTTTCTTGATTGACATAAATCATGGTGCATCATCATCCAAAATAAACCTAGTCTTCTAGTGTCACCTGCATGCCAATAAAAATATTCAAGATCACTAAGATTACTGTAAGGCAACTTGTTCATGATGGATTAGTATCAATTAGAATAAATTAAGTAGGCATTCATTAGAAAAAAGTGGCATCTCAACCAATGATATTGGGTAGCTCATGGACAAAGGACACACTCTCTCTTTCCTTCCCTCTATATAATCCCTTTCTTTTCCTTTTTTAGGGTTTCTCAAATTTTGTAGAATTTTGGAGAAACTACTCTCTCTCAAATTTTAGAAGTAGACTCTTTCACTTCTGATTGTGAATCTCTCTCAAGTCTGGAAGAGTAGAGACTTTCATTCGACAAGGCTACAACCTGTCGAAATTGTATAAAAAACCTGTTGAAGTAAAAAAGATTTTATTTACCTATCTCATCTATTTAAACTTTGTTTAGCAAATTATGTGTACTATTGCATCCTGAAGGAGAATCTTCCATGCTTTTGGTCCTCCTTTCTTGATCATTTTTGTGTGTCTTGAATCTAGTTGCAAGTCTTAGTTAGTGTTCCTTTTGACATAAATGCAAACCCTTAGTGAGTCTTAAAACTCCTCTTTGTTTTTAGATATGACTCCCTAAACTTAGTTTATGAAATACCAATGTAGCTAGCTAGTTTTATGAGATTGTGTCAACTAGTATTATCTTATACTTCTTCAGTATTTTCCACATGCATATTAAATCTTCATTAAAGTTTGGTGTATCACTTATTATATTTCTTAGGATCCCTTATTCCCTTCTAATCCTTTTCTCATGAAGCACTAGGCTTAGTTTTAGTTTAGGTGAACATCGAAGAGGAATTGGCCTACTATGGAGGTTCAACCCCATCACAGGATACCCATAGCCCAAGGTTTTTCCCATTTTATAGCTCAACTAGGGGAAGCCCAAATAACTTCTTCTAAGTGTGTAATTTGAAGCTATAATAGTTTCTAACACACTTGGTGGGACCTACATCACAAATATTTTGAAGAATATTGACCAGGTTTTGATGTTGATTTAGTCAATTTATACTAGTGATATCTACACGTAACAATATTTGGTGACTTCAAGCTATAAGGACTCCAAGAACTCAAGTTGGTAATAGACCAATATATTTTTCTTTCATTTTAAAGGTAACCACAAGTTCATCTTTTAAAGGTACTCCTTCTAAATTTATCTAACTCCCTTTAAATTTAACTGAGAGGTTAAAGTTTGTTAATACTTTACCATGCGTAGGGAACCCTTTCCCCAGACTAGTCCCTAGGTATACCTTTGCAAACAGACCCTTGATAACCCCTCTTACCACAATGATCCCAAGAGCTTTTGCAATATTTAATGTCCAAAGATCTTTGAACTTACCATAGTATGACCCTCTATCAATAGCATCCCTAAAAAGTGTTCCTTATTTCACTAGAGACCAAGCTACAAATCCTAATGAGCACCTCATGGACATTGCTAATCTCTGCAATATCCATAATGTCACAAGAAAATATTGCCATTATACTACTAGTTATCTCAATTAAAGGTAAAGCTTTAGACTGGTATAGAGGCTTAACTCCCAATTCTATTTAAACCTGGGACCAATTAGGAGAAGCCTTATGTGAAAGGTTTGGGGATAAGAGTGACAATTTGTTACTCATAGAGCAATTGACTACAATAAAAAGGACTCCTCATGAAGTCATGGACGACTTCAACACAAGATTCTAAAAAACATGGGTTAGAATCCCAATTTCTATTAGACTAATCACCAACTTCACTTTCTTGTACTATTTAAAGGCTTTAAATAGTGACATAGTTGTGATGATCCAATCCATGGGGTGATTTATATTTCCAAATGCTTATGAGGTGTCCATTAAGGTATAAAATTGTCTAGTCTAAGCTAGAAAGCTTACTACTAGACCCCCAATGCCCCTATTTATAGAGATTAGACCATCTCCTATCTCAATTCCCCCAATAGAACAAGAAAAGGCTTCTACTAATAGATCCAATGATCCCTTAGAAAATAAGGAAATCCAAGAGCTTAGAAACATGTTCCAATCCTTTGGAAATGAACAAGTCAATTTGAAAAGGAAGCAATCCCAACACAACAGGCCTTATCAAGATTCACATCAAGCCCAACAATAGGTTTTCTATGGAAATAAACCACCATATAGAGGAAACTACCAAATCCAAGGCCAAGGTAAAAATCAAGGATAAGGATAGTATGGTCATAACAGATAGAATAATTACAACCCTAATGTTGTAAACAATTTTAATACTTGGTCCCAGTTGAGAATAATGTGGCTCAAGAAGCTAAAGGTATTATGCCTTGGAATCAATATTTTGGGTAAACTATCATCCCAACCACTAATTTCACCCAAGCTTTCATTGATCAATGTCATAAGCTATAAATTTTGGGTACAACCAAGCTCTCATGGCCTAAACTACATAGGTACCCATGATGACCAGACCAGATGAGCCTAAACAAGATTAGAACCCTAATCAATGACCAAGCCATCTAGGTTCCACAATGGTGAATTATGAGAAAGAAGAGCATTATGCACTCAATCAATAAGCTAGTTCTAGAAAGGCTTATGTTCCAATGGCTGCAAACATAAGATTCAAAAGGAGGAATATGGGTGATAGTTAGGAACAAAGGAACCTCCTATAATCACTCTAATTTCCAAACTAGTTGTACTTGCTCCCATTTTAAAGGTCCCAATGATTTGAAGGAACCAAAATCAGAGAGACATATCAGTCCCTTAGAGTTCACAACTTCAACAGATGATAGTGGTAGCTCGCAAGGCACAATCAAAGGTCAGTGTTTTACCTATCAACAATGTTGAACAAATGAATAAATCTAGTGTAAGTATGTAGATATGGGACATACTCTCCATGCCTGCTCAGAAGGATATTATTCAAGAAGGCATATTTAAAATGAATATTAAGATAGTTGTTAACTAATAGTCAAGCAAAGTGAATAAGGTTCTCACCAATACAACTAAAGGCCCTATTGGAGAATAATTAGGTAAGACATTCAAGCCTCCTCCCTTTTATATTTTAGTAATCATTAGCAATTCTTTAGAGCATAATTGTTTGGTAGATAATAGGGATAGCACCTCGATAATTCTAAAGGCCATAGCTAACCAACTCAGCCTCAAGTATGAACCATAGACTAAGGGAGTTCTACAGCTTGACATAACCTTTACTAAGCCATTTGACATTATCAAGAATTTAAGCTTAACCTTGCATGCTTGCTCATGTGTATCAATGGAACAAGATGTATTGATTCTTGACATACCCCGTCACTCTGCCCTATGTTTGTCTATGGAATTCGCCACAAAAATAGGAGGCCATCTTATAGCCAGCAGAATAGTCATATATGGCATTTAGGACAAGGTATCTAACTACAATGGTATTTTTAGGAGCCACAAGGTTTACCTCCTAAGAGGGAAATTCAACATGAGATTCAATTGCAGCAGGATACCTCTCTTCGTAACATTAGAATGTATAGGTTGTTATTAGTAGAGAATGAAGAAATAAAGAAACAAGTGATGGAGTTTCTTGAGAAATGAGTCATTCATCCAAGTACCTCTCCATGTAGTTTGCATATTGCCTTGGTATCAAAAAAAGATGATACATGGAAGATGTGTGTGGATTTCAGAGATTTGAATAAAAGCATGGTTAAAAACCACTACCCTCTCGCTTATATTGATTATTTTTTAGATCAGTTGACAAATGCAAATTATTTTACTGAGTTATATTTGAGAAGTGGTTATCACCAAGTAAGAATAAATGATGGTGATAGTTGGAAAAGTACTTTTAAAACTAAGCAAGGTCTTTTTGAGTGGCATGTTATGCCTTTTGGGCTTTGCGATGCACCTGCCACATTTATGTGGGTTATGAATAATGCGTTAAGACCATTTTTGGATGATTTTGTAATTGTGTACTTAGATGATATTTTAATCTTTAGTAACACATGGGAAGATCATCTTAAACACATCAGAAAAGTTTTATATAATTTGTAAAAGGAGAAATTATTTATAAAGATGTCAAAATGTGAATTTCCAAAAACATCTTTGGGTTAATAAGGATATGTTTTAGGGAATGGTTCACTAAAAATAGACCCTACAAAAGTTTCAGCCATAGTAAATTAGCCAAGGCCTAATAATGCAACAAAAATTTTATATTCAGAGAAGAAGAATACATCAAATCATACCTTTTTCCTATGAATTCTTGAAATAGAAGACATAGGACTGTATGAAATCAAGGGGTGCCCTTGTATAATAAAAATAAGAATAAAAAATAAAGGATATAAAAAAATTAGCCTTGAAGTAAATACTCGGTATTGTTAATAAAGGGGCATATTCAACATCTAATTTCAAAAGTAAAATTGAATATGTGTGTTCAGTTTGAATAATACTATGTAGGTTGGAAATGGCTCAGACTTGTAAGAGTATACCTTAACCAAGGTAAATGGATGAGTATCATAGATTATAGATATGAATGTTTTGATTGAGTAGATAAATATATCCTTTAACTATAAATGAACACTCAACTGATCTTTATAGATTGAACACTTGTTGGTATGGATGTGTTATGACAATATTAGTTCCAAGACCGAAATACTTAAGTATTCATAATTACCATGTATCATTATATATCTTATTTGTATAGAAGAAGATTTCTTTGATAACCCATATAGGGTATGGTGTAACACCCACATAAATATTTACGGGGATTGGGCACTATTTTAAGGATAATATGAATATTAGTAAGCCTAATATGATGTCAAAAACCTTAAGCACTAGTTAGAAACATAGTAGGAGACTTGATAGTTTATGTTACCGTGTTTTGTATGACTTAACTTGATAAGTTTTATAAGTGAATTTTGTACAAATGTTTGGATTGGCAAATATGAAATTTGTGAGATTCTAGTAATCAATGGATAAGGGGATTGTTACATAGATGTTTGAAGAATCTAAGTGTATGGATAAGTTTGGTTATAAGAGAAGTATGAGTGTTATGATTTCTTGACATAGAGCATATAGTGAATGGATGCTGGATTTACTTGTTAGATTATAATTATGACTCGTAAAATACCGTATTATACAGAAATAAATGACTGTATGCAAATCAGGGTAGAGGATACCTAATTAGGTCTTAACAGGGTTTGGAAAAGGTGTCTAGGAGTTGAGGAGAGCCAAGAAAATTCATGGATAAGAGTATTGCAATAGAGGGTGTCTATAAATAACATTATTTTCTCAAAACCAAATTGTACCTATCCGTACAAGGAGAAAAGGCAAAAAAAAAGGTTACAAGAGAGCTTGTTAAAGAAAAGAAGCAGTGTATGTTGCAAAAGGTTGTTTTGAGGAGTCTTCTAGATGAGATAGAAGTTACAAAGAAGAATTGAATAATCATAATAATGGACATAACTGTTAGGGTTTAATAATATTATTAATTAGTTTGTTATATAGATTTTATTATTTTAAATCTATTATAATATGTTAGTTGATTTATAATTATTGGAAACTATATTCCTGTAATGTTTGTTTTATCAATATGTATCATCGGGTAAGTCCTTCCTATTTTTTTGGGAAGTGGTTGTACTATCTTACTCGCTATATAATAACCAATTTCTATTGAATCGTATATATGAAAACATACTATTATTTCTGTGTTTTATTTATTTCTTTATATTTGGATTTTCATGATTTAATAGCTCTCAGATTTACCAACAATCTGGTATCAGAGCATAGGATTTGTTTTTTGATAATCTATCAAAGGGTGTTTCCATTATGTTATTGCCCTAAGTAATGAGATTTTATCATCTCCTATGTTTCATCTATCTCAGTTATTTCAAAAATCTCAACCTGCATCAAATTAGACTTCCTACGTTCTGAAAGCTCGTCGCAGCTGGACAGTGACATCTGTTATCGTCAGCTTTTGATTCTCAGCCTACTGGCTAAATCAACATGCAATTCGTTTGAAAATAGCTACCTCACCTCAGCTTTCAGATCAAATCTATGCTGGATATTAGTGTCAAAACTATCGGTATCTTCTACCTGCTCAACACCAATGTCTTCTATTTCGCTTGCATCATCGTGTGCATGTCTGGTTAGTTCTGCACCTTGTCTCTTTCTCTTCAACTCGGCATCCAAAATATAGATCCTTGACACTGGATCCTAGTAGTCATCGTCAATCACATTCTGAGAGATTAGGTTGTGCAAAAGATTGAACAGATACAACTCGAGCCCATGTGTTCAATAATCTCGTTCGTCCAAACTAGGCATGCATGCCACATCTGGTTTCATACATGCTCCAGCTACCCACTCTGCAGGACCGATGTCCCAAGACTGAATTATGTTTTTCCCAGCACACGTATGGTCTGATCTATTTGTGTCTTTTATACATCTGCTCAGTCGACGTATTTAGGTAGATCTTTTTAGTTCTGTAGTGTAGAGGTTTTTTTAAATGTATGTTTTAAGTCGATAGTTAAGATTTTTGTCAATAGACTATATTGTCTATAGTTTATAGATTAATGCTATTTTTAGAGTCGGTTATTCAAGTTATTTGTTTTTACGGTAGTTTAGATATATTTAATAGATCATTCGAGTGTCTTTTATTATAAAATCCAATAATCTTAAAAGTGATAATTTTAAAAGTGTCAAAATCAAGAGTTTTATTTTTATGTTATAAGTGTAAAGTTAAATTGTCCAAAATTCAATGTGTTAACATTATTTATATTGGTCGAGTCTATTATAATTTTTTTGGGGTCATTAGTCATTTAGTTATGAAAATAATAATAAGTCAAGAATTAATTTGTGTGTTGAGTTTTTTTCTCAAAAATTCTAATGTCAAAAATCAAAATTGTACATGGATGTATTATCGAGGTAACCGATGTCCATTTTGTAAAAGATATGTCAAGAGTGTGGGGAGAGAGGAATTGCCTTCATTGATCTAGACATTTGAGCTACTCACTGGCGGCTAGAGAATACAAGGAGGTTGGATTACATTTGGTGTCCTTTTATGAATCACCTATGATAGGGTTGCATCATTACTATGGTGGCATTTTTTTGTGTGTTTTTCTCATTTTTTTAGTGTGGTGTGCTCTGCACCAAATTGACTATGCTGATGATGATCGGCAGTGGTAGTTGTGAATATCTACGCTATGTGAGATTGAGTGGTATTGATCATGTATAGAGGCTACAACAGGTGATGAGGATTTAGTCCTCATTTTTTGTTTCTTTACATTTTGTATTTTTCAATAAAACTACCCAATATTATTTTCTAGTTTGGTACCTCATGATAAAGAACATTGTGGGGGGAAAAGTATTAAAGTTGTTCTTGGTTCTTGGTAAAGGGTTTGTGGAATTTGAAAAACTACCAAAGTGTATAAAATAGTTGAGACCTCCTATCACCTCCAAGTTCATGGTCAACCTGCAATAGAAAACTATATGGGTTTATGGTAATCTAAGAAACCACTGAAGGTGTTTAGTAGAGAGATGTACTCCTATCACTTCTAGGTTTGTGGTAATCCTATAAGGAAAAACCAAGGTTCCACCAAGACCATGAAGCCACGAAGATGGCATGCCACCTCAAAGGTTAGCAGGATACACGGAGAGTGTGAAACCTTTTTGTTGTGTTTGAATTAAGGGGGTGAATGTTAGGGTTTAATAACATTATTAATTATTTTTTATATAGGTTTAATTATTTTAAACTTATTATATTATGTTAGTTGGTTTATAATTATTGGAAACTGTATTCCTGTAAGGTTTGTTTTACCCATATGTATTATTGGGTAAGTCCTTCCTCTTTTCTAGGAAAGGAGGTTTGGATTCTGAAGAAAGGTTTGCACCACCTAGTAGAGACAAGTTTGTTAAGAAATCAAAGAGAGACAAAGTTTGAAGATAGAAGTTAAAGGACAATCATGGCAATTCAAGGCTAAGTAAATGCAGAGGTGAAGTATATGTGATTATGTTTTCATCCATAACATATATGTTTTTGAGATACCTATGCATTATATATGTCAAATAGGATAAATTTCACTTAGTGAGATTTTTACATATTGCCAAAATAACATTTATCTCTCTTTTAAATCCTCTCAAAATTGGCCTCATAGGATCAAATATTTTACATCTTTAGATCATTCATTATAAAAATTACCAACACTTCAAACAAGATCCAAAACAATGTCTAGTTGCTAAAGATCTGACAAAACCAAGAAATTTAAATTTTGACTTTACATTCTGACACATTTTAAAGGTTGGAATAAATTCACATCTTGTGTGCCCCTATGGTTGAGATGGCATAGCTCTTAGGTCGTGCTTCTTCTAAATCTCCACTTGTATTTTATGAAAAATCTACCAAGTTTCAGGCCTTAAAACATTGGACAAAGATGATTCTTAGAATAGCACAATACATGGAAATTAAAAATATTTAGAATTTGAAAATTTTAACTTTACACAAGGTAGATAAATGTGCTTTAAATGCCCATGAGCATGACATATCGATGCCATATTTTTGGAATTATATTTGAATTTTAAACAAAATCAATGAAGTTTGGGATATTAACCTTTAGATAAAGATGAAAGAGTTTTCAAATGCTTCAAATGGGATGTAAAAATAGTTTTAGATTTGCAAGATAAGATAAAATATAATAATTTCCCCTGCCACACACTCGAGGTGTGAATTGTACTTAATTTATACATTTGGATTTTACATAAAATATATGAAGTTTGGACCTCTTATTTTATATAGGAATATTATCCTTGGGATTATAGATTATCAATGCTTATAACATGAGAAAAAATGGATTAAATATGTGAAATATATGATAGAACAAAATACTTTCACCTGTTTGCACTTGAGGTGTGAATGGTACCTGGTTTTTCTATTTGGATTTTACATAAATCTATATAGTTTATGAATTTAAGAGTTCAGACAAAGATTAAAATTGAGATTATATTTTTCCAAATATTCAAATGAAATATAAAATAATGTCTAGATGTGATAGATATGACAAAATGAAAGATTCACACTCATCGCACACTTGAGGTGAAAATGACACCTGATTTATATGTTTATATTTACACAAAATTTATTAAAATTTAGACTCCTAGACTTTAAAAAAGATAACCCTTGAGATAATATATTTATAATTATTCAAACGAGATCCAAAATAGAGTCCATGTGTGAAATATATGACAAAACAAAATATTTTCACCCACCATGCACTTGAGGTACGAATCGCACCTAATTTATCCATTTGGATTTTAAACAAAAAACTAAATTTTTAGATTATGTGACTTTAAACAAAGATGATATATTTATAACAATTCAAATTAGATCCAAAATGCAGTTTGGATGTGAAATATATGACAAAATGGAAGAATGCTACCTACAGTGCACTTGAGTTAGTGTTAGTACCATGCTGAAGTTTTCCAAAATGATAATTTATCAAGTGAAACATGTAGAATACCTTGAAATGGTCACTTTTTGTAAAAGTAATCTAATATTTTATGACTTATAAGACCTCAAAAGTATAAGGGGGAGTATTTAACCATACGTTTGAATGATGCCCTGCTAACCTAATGCCAAAATTCTAGTTTTTTCATGTGAAAACCAAAATTTCAAAAATATCACGAGTTAAAATTTTGGGTATAACATCTTGTAGTAACTAATTTTTCAAAATAAATTTTAAAATATTGATGAACATTATTTTGATATAAAAATAAATAAAAAATATATTTCTAACTTTTATTATAAAATCATAATCATTAATAATTTTATTAAAGGTTATATACATTGAAATATTTTTATATCTTCACATGTTGGCCACTTTATCCTTTCAAAAAATTCATTTACAATTAATTTTCCATTTAAAAAATTTGAACTATAGATTTCATGCTGATTCTTATGTCTATAGATTTCTATACACGTTCAAATTCCCAATCTTTAAGGTAAAGATCAAAACTATCATTGTTATGAAATATAAAAAGACCGTTTAACTAGATAAAGAAATTTTTAGTACCACATTCATAAATCCATGTATGGGGATGAAAATATAAATTTAATGGGCATACCATCACCTTTCCTCAAAACATTAATTCAATTTCTAAATAACTTTGGTGATGAAATTACCAGATAGATATTGTATTTGTTAAAAGGAAAGCTCGTAAACATAAAGAAAATGATTTCTATGTTAGTAGATCATGTGTCATGAAATAATTGAAATAAAATTTAGATCATTATACATAATAAAGAGATGTGATAATCAATGACAATGCACTCACATCCTTACCTCCTTAATGTAAGAATGTCTTATCTAGGATTTGCCATTTATATATTGACATTCCATAAATTCTAGAGATAGCAAGATCACTTGATGGATATTAAAAAAAAAAAAAAAAAAGGAAATAAAAGAATCAATCATCATTAATCAAATCTATATTTCCTAATCTAAGTGCAAAAATGGAATAAATAAAAAACTATTTTCATTCTATCGATCAAGTAACTTCATATGTTATGGCTTAGTAAAACATTTATTTGTCACATGTAAATGAATATAATATAGAAGTAATATTTTTTATAGAATTTTATAAAGTATTTAGTATAGTAAAATGTATGACAAAGCATACACATATTAATTAAGTTTAAATAAATGAGCATGCACTTAATTTGTTGCCTTGTTATGAAAATAGATTTGGCAGTCAATCAAGAGTTAGATGTATCTTATCAATACATTATGGTGAACCATTATACACAAATAAATAATTTTATTTATGTTAAGACACATATTATCAATTATAATTTTCTAGCTGTAGACCTTATTTAACATCTACATGACTTGCCCAATGATTATTTTTTTCAACAACTTATTCATTTCAAATCTAACATGTGGGGAACAAGATCCTATTAGATAAAATTTAGATAATATTTGTTATAAATGACCAAGCAACCTATATTTCACACTTTATTATTTACATTCAAGTTTTTTGATAGGTCAAATAATGATACTATCTTATTATGCAAACATTTTTTATAAATAAATAATTCAAAAACAATGCTTAAAAAATACATAATTTTTTTTGAAATATGTATATGCATTACATATGCATATATATAATATAAAATATATATGTTTTATTAATATCAATGATACAAAATCAAGATATTTTAAGATGATATTGGAAATGTATGTGACCTCATTATACCATAAAATGGGAAAAACTATTATGATTTGATTTTGACACAAAATGGCCCAATTTACATAAAACTATGCTTGGAGAATCACCTATAAATGCACATAAATCATCATTGGAGAGCTCAAAATATTATTCCAAACCAATTATTTGCATCCTTCTATATACATAACAAATTTACAATCCTATGCAAAGAGATATCAAAAAAATGCAAACAAAAGATAACTAGTATAAGCACATTTTTTGCTATATTATCAAAATAAACTATCTCGTCAAATATTTCATAAATTAATATTAATAATAGGTATGAATGGCAACATAGAATATCCTTCGATATTCATGGATACCTATAGTTAGAAAATACAACCAATATTACTATATTGGATTATAATAATCAATCTATAGTAGTTTTTGTATGAGAATTCTATAAAAAAAACTATTTCATATTATAATCCATAAAAAATCTTATATAGAAACAAGATGGTGTATTAATTGATTATCTATCACCCTTGTTTAAAGAATACTAAGTTATTCACAAGTAATCCTATGTGGACAATGGAGATGTTCTGAGTCATGTTCATAGGCACACTAAAATTTGTGAATAAAAATTATTGAAATGGAATTCAATACCCCTTAAGTGTCATTACAATGTACTTTGGGAATCATATATAGAATCTTCCATGATCAATCTAAAATAGGGAAAAATGCATTCCATTGCATAAATATGACATAAAAATTCATAACTTACATATGATTTTCATCTAGAGATAAAATATTTATTTTGATCTTGTTCTTGGTCATCAAATCATGTTGAAATATATTTCTTACTATGCATAAAATAATGTAATTGATCTGAAAGTTATCATCAGATTCTAACAATAGTTTTAAAATGTCTATATATACATAAATCATATTCAAAAACCTTTAAGAAGATTTAAATTTATACTATTACTAATCATGATGTCATTGGAATCATTATCATTAACAGAATCTTTAAGATACTGGTCTTATAACAAGCACCATAACATTAAAGATTAGAAAAATATAAAAGTGGAATCAATTGTTCATGTCTTCCAATGGTAATTTATATTTCCTTAAAAATATTATGATTTAATATTATGAAGCATTTTTTTGGAGTGAGTTATTATTATAAAAATCACTTAACAACATAATTGCAAACATTGTCACCACCAACAGAGAAATTTTTAACCATCAATAGAGAAACTATTAAAAATTGGAAGTGAATGAAAAAACCTTATCATTTGTAGCATGTTTACCACACCTCCTATAAATGAAATGAGCTTGTGTAATGACCATTTATATGACATCACTCTTAACCATGACATTAAAAAATTAATGAATGGAATATCTTGTCCTAGTTTCACCCTAACAATGATATGCAAATAAATGAACTCAACATGCTTTGTCACTGTGATTTTGATATCCACTATCATTGGAATAAAAATGAAGTTTTCTTTTTTTTTTTTTCTATATTTAATCTCATTACATAGAGTTAAATAAATTTATTTAACAAAACCAACAATCTTTTTCCTCAACCTATCATGCCCCTTATAATTTTACAGTAAAATAAGATCTTAAAATTGACATTAATTTTCAACATATTAGTCATCAAGATATAATGCCTCCATTGAGAATGATCATCTAAGGAACAAATATTATAATAAAATTATATCTCATTAATAGAATAAATATTGCATTGGCCTCATATGCAAGTTAAAGCAATTCACAATTATAATTTATTACTCTTTTGGTGTTGAAACCTTCAACATTTATGCATCGATTATACATGCAAGCCTCTATATACCTCTAAATAAATATAAATAACTTAAAGGGAAAGCACTTATGAAATTTTAAGAATATAGTAAACATATAATTTATATTTTCATTGATGAAATGAACTTCATTGGCCCTATGTTGTTATCTCATATTGATGCATACTTATGTGGGTAAATATTTCCTCATGATTATCTCCAATATGGAGGGAGGTAATTTATTTTCATAGGTGACTTGGGCCATATACCTATAGTTACATACATAACAATGTATGTAGCAACACCATATGGTATAACTATTTAGAAAATATTTGACACATCTATTTCACTAACTATATTTTTTCAATAGCAAGACTCTAACCTATGACATGCATATTTTTACAACGTCTTACTCAATATTAGAAATTCTAAGCTAAGACTTAAGGTATTAGTATTTTATCATGTACATAATATATACATTGGTTTATTTAGAATGAAAAATTATTTTTGCATTTGTAACACATATTTACACAAGAAGTAGTTTGGTTAACATCCAAAATAAGAAAATGTTGAAATGATAGAATGTGCCAATTGCATGTAGTAGAGTATAACATGATAGGACCAAAAAGTGTAATAATACCAAATGATGATCAATTAAAGACTAAAGTGGTTTTCTATAAGGGGAAATGGGTTATGCTTATTTTTAATTTATGGGTTTAGATTATGTTAGTCAATGGAACTCTTGGTAATGTTTAAAATAACATTTATAAAATTGGGAAATATCCCACTTATTTTCTAATGTTTTTAGTCATCTAATTCCTAAAATACATTGACCTAGTATGATATATTAGTTATATAAAAATGTAGCAATATCCCCAATTTTTATGGTAATTAAAGTTAGCATCCCCTAAAAAAGGCTTGAGCTCTAACAATACACAAATCATAAGGACAAACATTGAAAAACTAAGAAAATGAAGCTACCTGAACCCCAAGTAGAGTTCCAAAATGAAGATACTTTCTCTCAGTGAATGGTTTGGTTAATATATCAATAATTTTCTTCATTATCTACATGTAGCAGAGATCAATGACTTGCTCATCGATGAGATCAAAAATGAAATGCATGTGAATCTTGATATGCTTGGTACATTCATAGAAGAAAAAAATCTTACTAATCTCAATTGTGCTTTGGTTATCATAGAAACTGGCTATTGGTCATCAATATTAAATGAAAAACTTAGTGAGATCCCCTAAAGCCAAATAACCTTAGTGGAAACATATAAATCTCATTTATATTTTACCTTGGTGTGAGATAAAGCAATAGCATTCTTATTTTTACTTGACTATCTAATTACACTTGAAACTATCAAGAAATTGTATCATTAAGTAGACACATGATTCTAAATATCACCAACCTAATTCAAATGTATATAAAAAATCAAGTTCATGTTGGTACTTACTCCATAGTGAATCATGAAACCATGAGTACCTTGAATATAGTGGAGAATCCACTTAGATTATTTATAGTATAGGTCATGTGGTTCTTATATAAAAAAGACCATGGCCACTTCATATTAAATATCAAGTATAGTGTGCATAAGGTAGATGAGACTACTAATAAGTTGATAATATGAATTAGTGCAAGCCAAAAGAGATGATAAATTGTCATCAAGTTTCACACCAAATATAAAAGTAGTCAGAGCTAGCTGACAGTCAACCATGTTAAACCATGCAAAAAAACCAAGAGCATACTTGGATTATGTAATAGTGATCTTGGAGTTAGACTTAGAAATTAAAATCCTGAGGAAGTAATGCTACAAGCCCAAATTATTCATTGAGAATATATTATAAAAAAATGTTTTCATTATTGTGCTGGTGGATGAGTAAATACCTATGATCAATAGGTCATCTACATAGATAATCAAAATCAACTATGAATGATACTACTTTGAACTGTAGACATTTGGATCAGTATAGAATATACTGAACCAACCAAAATAATAAAGGTGTCCATGTTAGCATACCAAGACTGAGGATATTATTTGAGGCCATAGATAGACTTTAAAAATTTCAAATTAAGGAAGAATATTCCATAAATCCTTTTGGTTGTTCAATAATATTTCATCTTTAAGGTCACTATGAATAAAGTCACTCTTCTCATCCATATTATGTACTACAATATTAGTAAGAATGAGATGGATTGAGTTCATTTTGGTAATTGGGGAAAACATATTAGTATAATAAATGTTAGGTAAATGAGAGAACACCTTTTCTATCAAACATTTTTGAATTATATAAGAAACCATCTTATGTAAATTTTATTCATTAGATACACTTACAATGAATAAGTTTTCTTCCTATAAGAAGAGTGACTAACTCCCAAGTGTTGTTCCTCAACAAGGAACCGTATTCCTCTTATGGAATACTATCCTACTTAGGAGTGTTCAACACCTCATAAAATGATTATGGATCAAAAATAGATGCAATGAAACCATGTGGGGTATTATATAATTATGCTTGGGTTCTATTGGTGTTTTATGGATTCAAACCCACTGAATAATACTTTGTAGTGTCTATCTATCCCAAAGAAGACCAGTGCTCAGAGAATTAGGAGGAGATTCTTCATTCTCTAAAGATATTTTGGGAATAGGGGAATCCTCATCATTAATCTCATAACCATAACTAATAGAATGATATGGATCATTAAGAAGTTACTGAAGCAAATCCAAATCATCAAAACTATCATCAAATACTAGTGCATCAAAGGAAGAGGGGGGAGTGTCATGTGTGGATTCATGAGGACCCTCTAGAAATATAAAAATATTCTCAAGGAACAACTAATGAGTGGTGGGATGGAGAATATTATATCCATTAACACCCTAAGGATATCTAATGAAGATGCAAGGCTGACTTTGATGTTCCATTACCTTACATTCATTTTTTAGAATACAGACCATAATAGGATATCTAGAAACTTGGGAGTGTATCATTGTGGGTTTTTGACTACTCTAATCTCGAAAAGGAGTGCTTATCTTAAATGATTTATGATTATCTTAGTTATAGATATAACATGAATAGTTAATGGACTCATTCTAATCTGAGGTGTAAGATAATTAGAGTATAGAATATAGTTAGCCATTTCCTTCAAGGACATGTTCTTGTGCTTTGTAACACCATTCTACTAATGACCATATGGAACTATATGTTGTCATTCAATCCTATTTTATGTACAATATTATTCAAAATGGTTACTGACATACTCACCACCATTGTCTATGTGAAAAATATTAATGGCAAGACAATTATTTTAAAAGTGCATTAAAGTCCTAAAAATGATCAAACACCTCTGATTTTTGCTTAAGAATATAAAACAAGTATGCCTCAAAAATTCATTGATGAAAGTAAGCATGTATTTAGTCCTACTAAATGAAAGTTTTGGAAATAGACTAATAATGTCACCATGGACTATCCAAAATTTGTTCATCTCTCCATGATTTTCACTTATCATACTTATCCTTAAGATGCTTACCAAATATAAAACTTGGAAAACTATGTTATAAAACCTAACTTGTGGTAACCCTAAAACTATCTATTAATCACTTAATTACCCTATGTAGCAATAATTGAGATGGAAAAATCATTCATGCCATAATTTACTCACCCCATTTGAATGAGTGAGTAGGGAAGTAAAGGGTTGATAAAAAAATGTGAGAAAGTATATAATCATGACCGATGATCTACTTTTCTAAATGAAATGATAGAGTCACTATTTGCTTTCCTAATAACCACTCAATTAAGTGTGAACTCAAATTTCTCTCCTAAACTGTTGTGAATGATTTGATAAATAAATAGGATATTAATGGATAAAGAGGAAACAAATATAACATCATTAAATGTCCCACCATTCACTTCAGTAGATCCTCTCCCACTACATTTTATATAAGTATCATCACCCAACAATATGGAAGGCATATAATAAGATTCCAAGGATGAGAACATGTCTTATGATGAAGCCATGTGGTGTGATGCACCATAATAAATAATCCATTTCGAATGATGGGATACAACTATACCAAGTGCTTTCTCCTTACCTTTGCTCTT
Source organism: Torreya grandis (assembly GCA_037957365.1). Classification (NCBI taxonomy): domain Eukaryota; kingdom Viridiplantae; phylum Streptophyta; class Pinopsida; order Cupressales; family Taxaceae; genus Torreya; species Torreya grandis. The sequence goes on from JARHVA010008071.1 coordinate 101,413, forward strand.
ATTACTATCATTGGCCTTAGAAGACTTTTAGACTGATAAAATATGATTGGAAGACTCAAGGACATTGATGTTGTGCTTCTTGAACATCTTAGTTAGTTGGTCAATATGATTCTTCATGCATTTGGATTCATCATGCCCAAATTTATTATAGTATCCTTATGTGATTTGCTCTTTCTTTGGTTTTCCATTTAAGGAGGAGGATTCTTTTGATGCTTTAGACTTAGCATCAAATTTATACCCCTTTATTTACTCTGTGTCCTTGTTCTATTTTTTTCCTTTCTGATAGAAACCTTATGTCTATCTTGACTCACAATCAAGGCATGTGATTTAGATGACGTCAGTGTACACACTTGAATGAGTTTATCTTACTCCTGAGCCAAGTCAACATAAAAGTCATCCAAAGATGATATGGTCTATATAGCTCCAAGAGAATTACTGGTGGTGTGAAAGGTAGAAATAACAATAGAATAATGATATATTAATTTTGTAAGGATGGAAAGAATCAATTGATCATAAATTTTGTCAATATTTTATAGGTTCAACTACAAGCTAAGTGATTTGAACTTTGTGAAGAAGTCTTACACTATATCAAAATCATCTAGGCTCAAATTTATGAGCTCATTTTACAACTCATGACCTATCATTATGTCCTGATTCCAAAACAGTTTTTGTAATATGGTTTAGAAATCATTAGGAGTAGTATATTAAATATGAAAAAGTAGATTTAAGGATATATATAGACATAAAAGATCACAGGCTTTATCACTTCTATTATACCACTTCACATTCTCTGCCTCATGTGTCAGTTCTTTTCTATACCCATCATGATTTGGTGTAAGTATTTGATTCTCAAGAGGATTTGCACTTTGAATTTTCACTCATGATAGTTGAATGGTATAAGAATCAAAAAATAACTTAGATCTATGTTGTAGAAAATATGTGTCGAACTATGTGTGCCGAAAGACTAGAAATTTATAACCCTCTGAATCTATTGTGGTTCAAATTTATAAGGCACTAAAATATTACCAGTACATAGAGCTTGAATAAACTTGCACTTTTAAAATAATTTAACCTCCAAAGGAGTTGTAGGCTGAAAATTATCCACATATGAAGTTCTATATGGAAAGTAAAATCTTTAATTTGAAAATTTTGAAAAAAGTTGGGTGTGAAATTTTTTTGACTGGGTGCTAGAGTTAGTTTCCACTAATAGGAATCAAATTTTAATCCCCCTTCATGTGGCCATGTAATATGGATAAGTGTCTAATAAATTTTATGAGTACTCCCCCTCCCACTTTTGAATCACCCAAAAAATGTCATAAATAAGAGAAAATTATCAGTGGAACTAGAGATCTACTTAGGCAAGTGGCACAATCCAAGGAGTGTCTTAGAAGGCATCAAAATTTAGTGCATGTTCTATTAACCATAAAAATGTAGATGATCTCCTTGTAGACATCAAAACCCAAGGTATGTTAGATAAACCATCAAAATTTAGATGATGTCTAAGTATGTGCCATCACTTGAGGTGTGTTTGACTAGGAGTTGGAATCCATGTTGTGTTTAGATAGGCATTTGAACCTGAGATGTGTTAGTGTATGATCCATAACCTAAAAACTATTTTTCTAATGATTAGAACCTGATAAGTGTGCATTCACTCATCCAAATGTTCACTAAGAAATTTTCTCTACTGATAAAAATCTAGCATCTATCAAAACTATCTCTGATGGTTGGAAATTCTAATGAATTAGAAAAACCTAAAAATGTGGATTCTATATATTTTTTCCAAAATCTGACAAAAAAACCACTTAGTTTCTTAACCAAACCTAAAAGAACCATACTAATGAGGTTTTTCCTTGAATTCACCAAAAAGTATGGATTTTTATAGAATTCAAAAAAGACACTAAAAACCTTTAAAAATGTCTAAAAATGGATTATCATGAAACTAGATCATGTTTATAACTATTCCTAGGGTTTTTCCACCTTATAAATCTAATAGGGCTATCCATTTTTCACTTAGAGACTCAAAATATGCATATTTCTAAAGACTTTTTAGAAACCCCACCAAACCCTATAAAATTGAAATCAATGAAAATCTTAAACAAGCAAGAATATAAGATCTCTTAGCAAAATTGATGAATTCATATACCAACATAGATATTATACTATGCCAAACTGGGCCATAGTCAATGATTATATTGGATAGGGTTGAATGCACTAGGATAAATCTATATAAAGTAGTGAACTCTGAAGAACAACTCAAAAGATGAAGAAGCTTGTCTTCATAATAAAAAGTTATATTAAAGAATAATATTTGGCTAAAATATTCATATAAAGATACATTATATTATGAGGAGTCAAGTCACCCAAAAAGTTAATTAACTCAACTCAAAATTAGAAAATGACTTGAAGTACATTCCCCTAATGACCTATCATTAAATTAAGTAAGCTAATTAGACCATGTAGGTAAAACCACATAGTGGGATAAATCTTAAACTAGCATATCTCTTTATTTACTAAACAGAATAGGGTGATCAATATATCATCGTATCCTTCTATGTGGATGACATGGTACTAATCAAAAATGAAATGGGCATGATCAATTAATTGAAGTCTCAATTATCTACATAATTTGATATGAAAGATCCTATAGCTATAAGCTTAGGCATGGAAATAAAAATTGATTGTGTGATAAAAAAAAACTATGTCTAAACTAGAGGAAGTACATTGTGAATGTTTTGGAAAGGTTTAGAATGAATGAAAAGAATTTGATGCAAATTATTTTCATAATTGATTATAAACTATCAATTGTGTAGTGTCAAGAGACTTATGAGGTGTTTGAAGACATGATTCATGATTCATAGATGAGTTTGGTGAGAACACCAATACAAAAAATGGTTTGGACTAGACATGATATTACACAAGTAGTGGGAGAAATTAATAGATTCATGTCCAATTTGAGCAAGGAGAAATTGGTGGCAATGAATAAGTTCTTCATAGAATTACAAGGAATGTATGATCAAGATATGCTCTACAGTTACAATTTATGTAATTAAGATGGTCTATATGTATTTTTAATTCTGACTAGGTTGGTTATCTTGATTATCATAGGTATGCCAATTCATATGTCTTCAACTATTTTATTGTTGTTGTAAGTCGAATGTTAAATGATAATCTAGTATAACCATTTATATCATATAAGTTGAATACATCATATCTACTCATAGAAACAAGGAAGTAATTTATCTTTAAAGGTCGTACTCTACTATTGGGTTCAAGTTAGAAGTGATAAATATAAGTTTTGATAGTAAAAGCACATTTTTCTAATAAATAATCCCAATTATTTTCATCAGGAGAAGCACATTGATGTGTGATATCAGTTTTTAAGGGAAAGAGTCAAAAAGAGTGAGATATCTCTAGAGATGATGGACACAAAGGAAAATGTTATGGATTCATTAACCAAATCACTAAGCATTGAGTAGTTATTCTAGTATAGGAAGAAGGTGAGCATGTACTCCCAAAGTTGCTTAAGGATGAGTGTGTGCATCCTTATAAAAAGTGTTCAAAAACTAGGAGATCGTTGGGAAATATCTT
>JARHVA010008071.1:107500-295000 GCA_037957365.1 Torreya grandis
GCACTTTGGGATAATGTTTTAAAGAAATCTTAAATTGGCGAACCCATCAGGACGACTTTACAACATGTTTAGCATATAGTTTCTAGTTACAATAGAACATATTTTAATTTAAAGTTTGACATAGTTTGACAATATTGTTAAGTAATTAAAATTGAACCAGTGATTATTAGGTGCACTCAAATGAGAGGTGGTTCATGGTCTGGATAGAACCTATCAATCTATGTTGGCCTTATTACATATATTTTTGGCGGCCAGTTATTTCAACAATTTTTTTAAAATCTTCCTCTAATTTACATATGTTTATAGAATTTTTTAATCAAGTTTGAAATAATTATAAAAATAATTTAATTTTAAGTTTTATTTTTTTTTAAATGTACTTTTATTTTAGTTCTAGTCATCAGATTTGAATTGAATAAATAATTATATAATATAAGTATTTTTTTGAGTTAATTTATTAATAAATAATTAAGCCAAATGTTTATATAGTGGGAAAAGCTTTAAGATTCATCTCACAAAGAGATAAAATAATAAATTTCATGATAAGTAATTGATTTTGAATAGTGGTGGTTTTTGGGAAGTAGTGGTGTAGAGTAGTTTGGTAGTACATGATGTCATTTATGTTGGCCAATAATTAGGAGTTTAATCGACCATGCTACTGTTTCTATTTTATAAAATTTCCCATCATAAATGAAAGATTTTGTCTCTTTATTAGTATACTAGAAAGATAATTATTATTAGTAGTGTTATTACTACTAAACCCCTCTAATGGCCATGAATGGCGGATGATCTTCCATGTTACAAAACTGATATTTTTGAAGTAGCGAGGCATAAGAAAGATATAATTGAGCCACAGGTTCAGTGTTTAAAATTCTTCTCCAATGATTCAGATAAGTGACCTGATGTAAACCAAAAATATTTCTATTGGATGAACATGCAAAAGATTATTTAGATTGATGATGATGATGTTATAGAAATGAATACAACCCGGGTGACCTTCCATATCCATAAGGTGATACATACACCATAAGATTATTCGTAGATGTAGTCATCATCGATGTTATCATATCTTCTTATTTTCACTTCTTTTGCTCCTACAATCTTAGATGCCAAACCCTCTCTATGATTGCCTCTTCTGTGTCATGCCATTGATCTTGGCCTTCTTCATTTCCTTCACAAAATTTTAGTTATCACCACTTCTAGGGTTTGAAACTTTTGAAGTAGCATTTTTGTCCAACAGCATTAACATTATTGTCATATCAAGTTATATTATTTTATTTTCTTTAACTTAGCGCAAGAGAAACACTTCCACCATTCTATTTATATCAGCATTTTTTCCAATAGCATTAATGTTATTGCCATATCAAGTTATGTTATTTTATTTTATTTAACTTAGCCCAAGAGCAACACTGCCACCATTCTTTATTAGTATACTGGCAAGATAATTATTATTAGTATTGCTATTACTACTAACCCCTCTAATGGCCATGAAAGGTGGATGCTCTTCCATGTTGCAAAATTGAGATTTTGGAAGTAGCGAAGCATAAGAAATATATAATTGAGCCATAGGTTTGGCACTTAAAATGCTTCTCCCATGATTCAAACAATTGACCAACTATAAACCAAACATATTTCTATTGGACGAACATGCAAAAAATTATATAGATTGATGATGATGATGATGATGATGATGATGATGATGATGATGATGGTGCATAAGAAAAGAATACAACCCAAGTGGCCTTCCATATCTATAAGGTGATACATACACCATATGATTATTCTTAGATGTAGTCATCATCGATGTTATCATATCTTCCTATTGTCACTTTTTCTACTTCTGCAATCTTAGATGCCAAACCCACTCTACGATTGCCTCTTGTGTGTCATGCCATTGATCTTGGCCTTCTTCATTGCCTTCATGCAATCCTAGTTATCACCACTTCTAGTGTTTAAAACCCCTGAAGCAATGTTTTGGTCCAACAACATTAACATTTTTGCCATATCAAGTTCTATTATTTTATTTTCTTTAACTTATCCCAAGAGAAACACTGCCACCATTATTTTTATCTCAGCTATTTTAACTCAAGTAAAATCGCATTCAATTTTAGTCAAGGATTTGAATAGACTCAGAAATCCCCTCTGTGATTTCAACAGACTACAAATATGCATTTATCTCCATGTCTGAACAACACACACACACACACACACACTATGGTCATGTTTCTTTTTGGGAGTGTGAGCCACTTCACGTCTATTTCCTACACATGGTAGGTAGGTAGTTTACGATTGTTTGATTTTTACAAAATTTTAAGTGAACTCTCTCAATGCATATAATGTATATGTACTATGGTCATGTTTCTTTTTGGTAGTGTGAGCCACTTCACATCTATTTCCTACACATGGTAGGTAGGTAGTTTTTGATTGTTTGATTTTTACAAAATTTTATGTGAACTCTCTCAATGCTTTCTCTGATTTTTTGGTGACACGTGGATTTACTCAACATTGATGAACTACCTAATTAATCCACAAATTGGATACTACTTAATATGTTTAAATGTTGTTTGCTGCATTTAAAGACAATGAATATAAAATTAGTGCCAATGAGTGGATGCAAGCTTGGATGGCACCATCTTGTTATTTGCTCAGACACATGTCACATATGTATGCATTATTATTTGTGTATTTTTAAGGCATTTGAGTTGCAAGGTGACATTTATTAGCATCTCTCACAAGTAGTAAACTAATAAATAATTTCCAAAAAATAGTAAAATAGTAAATAATTTATTATTAAACAATTTTTTTGATGTGGGATTGTATTTTTTTTTTTTTTTACTTATTCATTTTAAATATATAGAGTATTGGTTTTGGGGGTTTACTTCGGAATGAAATGGTAGGATTAAAATATTAAAAAGGGATGACAAAGAATAACATTTATTGTTACTTTGATAAGTCATGGGCGATCTCTTTCATTCTTCCAACTAGTTGTTGTGGATTGTTTTGTCGTCATTCTTTCCAGCATAACTTGTACTTTTGGGGTAACTATTAGTAATAATTTAATATCTATTTCATGATTTGTGTTATACAATGATTGTGGCTATATCTTTATACTTAGTCTTAATCTGGAATTAAAATTTTACTAATTATTATGACTGTTAACTCTTGTTACATAGAGTTACCTGATTTGAATGCTTATTTCTTCTAGATTGTAAATACTTAATAAACTTCTCTTTGTAATGTTTTCGATTAGGCAACTAACAATGATGAATTTGGTGTTAGGTCAGACAAAAAAAAGTTAACAAGTGTTCACACAGCTCAACAATTGTCAGTTCATTACCATTCATGCAATTTATATACTATATAAGATAATATTTTTATATATTATATTTTATATATTAATACATACTAGATATAATTGCAAAATAGAAATATACAAATCCTCCGTTTCTTTACACCTTTGGAACAATTACTAATTTGTATTTTTGAAAAATAAAATATAAGTTCAAGTAAAACTATTCCATAATAAAATAAGGTATGATACTAAGTACATTAAAAATATTTATATACAATTTTTTTTTAATAATTAATGCTCCGTGCCTCTTCCTACTTCCCACCCTCAAAATAATCTTAAATATTTTATATGTGTGCCTCTTCCTAAAATAACAAAAGGAAGTTAAATTTAGAAAGGGATTGGTTCTTTAAAAATTACTGAGGTCGCACTTATTTCAAATATTATAAAAAGAAACAATTTTATTAGATTAATAATTTTATATAAAATTATTTTTATATTAATTTTTATTTATAATTTAAATATTTCTATTATTATAAATATATGATTTATAATTTTTATTAGATTAATAATTTTTTTTAAAATTATTTTTATATTAATTTTTATTTATAATTTAAATATTTTTATTATTATAAATAATTATAAATATATGATTTATAAATCTATTATTTATAAATTAATAAAAATAAAATAATTTCTACTAAATAATTTAATTCACATATTTTTTTTAATTTTTTCTATAGATAATTGATGTTTAATGGGATCCTTATTCGTAATATAAAGTGCTCTAAAAAAAATATTATAAGTTTAGGATGAAAATATATTAGAAAATGAAAACAAAACTATCACACCTAACAAATTTATATAAAACCAAAAAACTAATAACATAGTAATTCAAGTGCATGAGTGACTACTACGTATATGTCAACCCAAAAAGACCCATAAATAGAGAACCAAACAGAGGTCCCCAAAAAAAAAAAGGAATATCGAACTAAACCATCCCAGGAGGAGCTTCCAAATTTCCAACATCTTCCACGATACCAACCTATTCATCATTTCTCACAGTAATCACCACATCGGTTGCCACAGTGTCCTTTTAGTCTACCCCTATCACACCCATAGACACATCTGTAGCATCATTTGATGCCAAGTGTGGAGTTGAGCCATCACCAACACCCTACTCGATCACCAATGCAGTGCCATGTAGTGAAGCTCCCTCAGAAATCAAACAAATAGGTGGTGGCAAAACCTTGCCACCTTTCAAAACCCTACAAAGACACTAAGCAACATCCCTAACCCAGGTAAAGGAGCTGGTAGCAATCATAATTCATAGGGAAGAAGGTGGAGAATGCATAATAGCCATGTCCACCATCTAAATGTGTCTGTCTAAGTGTACTGGATCCCTAACAACCTCCTGAAATTTCTCCACAAAGGCCAAAGCTGAGACCAGTTGAGCCTCAAGTTCCCTAAACGCTGAAAGAGGAACTAGACTTGTTGTTTCTCTTCCTAAAAAAGGAAGTTCAAGAGGGCTCTTATATGGAAACTGAGAAATTGCAGCCTCTAATCCAATTCTGTATCTGGGCCTAATCAGCCCTTCAACCATAACTTTCACCAGCTCTCTATTCTCAACAATCACCAAGAAATCACCATGAAAAAAGGAAGTCAAATCTGAGCTCACCTTCACCTTAGGAGATGTTTGAAGGTAAATAAACCTATCAAGGCTTTGATAGCATCCAAAATTTGTCCCATCACATTACAAAGGCATATTTAATCTTGACATCACTCATATAACCTTCAAACAACATTCACGGTGCTCTGCTCCTACCCTTACCAGAGGTTCAGTGAGGGTCAATTACAAGTACCTCTCCATTATGCCACTCATCCAAACTTGTAAGAAGAAATTACGGCACACATAAAATCACATCAAAACAAAGCACATGGATAAATCAACCGATGACCAAAACAATAATAAACCCAAAGTGACATGAGCCACCACCTCATACATCAATTCATATTTAAAAATTCCATAACTCTATACAATATTAGTTATATTATTATTTATAACCATTTTTATTTAAATAAAATTATTATTCACCATTCTTACAATTCCGAGAAGTAAACCACACATCTTTCGCTATCCTACTTTACACACATTATGATAGATTCCTATTCACATACATAATTTAAAACTTTTGACTTCCAAATAGCATATTAAATTTGAAGAAGAGAACCAATCAAACATACACATATTAACTTTAAGTAACTTCTCTACTTTATTTTCCTCTCGCTTCTCATTTCAACTATCATCATGAACCCTTAATCTAGTACAAAACACAAGTCTCAGTCTGAATAATGAATGTATTTGCCATAATTAGCCATTCTTTCTGTTCCAACAAGAAAGAAACTACACATCTTTCGCTTGCCTACCCTACACATAGATGCCTTATTTACATAATTTACAACCTTGACTTCCATGTAATGTACTAAATTCCAAAAAGAGAGCCAAGCAATCACACTAGCTTTCACCACCACATTGTGGTTACTTCCTATTCACTGAAGGAGATCCTTAAGGAGGAGAATCATGATGTGTGAAGGAGTTCCAGTATCAGCAGGTGGTTTCTCTGGAGATCCACTCTCAACAGCTGTCTGAACCCACAAATACGCAACCCAATAATCAGTACAAAGTAATGTGACATGAGATACTTTCCTAAATGCATTCAGGCGTGGGGGTAAAGCGTGGGGCTTAAAAGAAGCAGGTTTGGTAGGGAAGGCCTAAATGGTAGGGCACTCTCACATATACCTAAATGACGAAGACGCATCACAATTATTATGTTTCTTTGATTCGGTTGTTCAGTGATTTTACCAGACGAAACAAGAAAACATCATAATTAGGCCCAGTAATAATTATGTGTGGGGTGGAAATGTTCACAAGTAGAAAACATTTGATTCTCTCCACCACAGCCACCTTTTGATCTCATTTTGGTAACATTCTGTGTCACATTGGCATCTTCTGAGAGAGTGCAGTCAACCGAAAAAGAATAGTGGGAAAAAAAGAGAGAATCTAGTTGAAAAAAGAATAAAGTGGATATGATAAAAATACCGAAGTTAGGGTTTCCGTTGGCGTCCTTTCTCTGAGAAACTATATCATTATCCCCGTTTGGAATTATATGCGAATATCTATTTTGAATAATGATTACATTTCTCCAGGAAGTGGGAAAAATGCAGGAAGTGTTCTACCAGTAATTCTGATTTGTGGCCTCTTTTAGCTCTTGATACAACTTTAGTCGATTTTATATATATATATATATTTTTATTTTTTTTTGGAATCCTTTGATTTTAATCAAAAGCAAAATGCAGGAAAGATTCCACGAACTTGAGAATTGTTTTTAATTAATTCCACATCAGTCGACTAGTAAATTTAAGAACTCCTTGAATTTTAACTTTTTATTTTTTTTCCCCTCTGAAGAAACAACTTTCTGTACAATCATTAGATGATGAAGGGAATAAACATTGACTATCTTACTAGTGTTATAAGAGAATTATTTGTGTGATGAAAGTTATTACGAGGGAGACGTTGTATTGTTGTGCAACAAGTGGATATGTCTTTTTTATTCATCTCCGGATATTCGGATAAGATGTTCTTGTACATGGTGAATGCAGAGCGAAGGGTGAAAGAGCGTGGAAGGCAGGGATAACGCGTGCACGAAAAAACGTCAAAGGCTGTAGAGGAACACGGCTTTCACGGATTCATTTAGCCAACGATTTTTTTAAAATTGTTAACATCAACCAGCAGAATTATAATCTCTATCTGCAACGCTACTCCGACGGTAAAAAGCCCGACTACAAAGATTTGTTAGGAAGCTAAAAAGGGACTGTTATCGTTGTTCTGGTGGCTGTTGCATTCGCCCTCGCGACCTCCGGGTTCGGAGGAAATTTGGTAAAACTTCCTTGACATCTTCAAACACTGACTGGACTGGATTCAATGCCTTTTATTACTCATATGATGGCACCTACCCCCTTTAGGCAACCTAAAACCCCACTAAAATGAGCAAACAGGTAGAAAAGGAGGGGTTGTGTTGCTGTAAGCAACCTCAAACAACCTTTACAGAGGTCTACACACGTGTTGTAGGTCCAATAAATGGCTTTGGAGACATAAAGACAACTGCAGAGACACAATATTAGGTTGCTGTCAAAAACACTGTTGCTGCGGGTTCCTGTAGCAATGGTTGTAGGTGACTACTTACAGTGACTGTTGCTGCGAGTAGCTGCAGCAATGGTTGTAGGTGACTATTTGCAGTTTCAGCTGCATAAAAGACTTTGAGACTTGCAAAGGAAAATCCAGACTTTTATAACAAAAAATTTATATAATATTTATTATAACCACACACAGGGATAATAGCTATGAAAAATGAAAGATTATATTAACTTTGAAGTTCAATTTTTTTTACACATATATGCATTTACATATATACTTGTAGAATAGAAATCCGTCTGTCATTCCTCTTTCTTTCCTTTTGTCGTCTTGCTGTCTGCTACAGGCCTCTCTGACTGCTTTACAATATTCCTCTTCTACTGTCCTTTGATATTCCCTATTATCCTCTTCTATTCCCCTATTTTTGCTATTCTAACCTCTTCTTCCTCTCCACTCTCCTATGTTTTTCTGCTATTCTATTCTTCTTCTCAAAACTGTCTCAAAATCTCGAAGCTTCTCCACAAAAATTCTCCAAAAATCTTGCCTAAACTGCTGCAATGTTCAAAACCCTTCATAAATTCCTTCACCTACCTGTTTCTGAGTTCAAAAACTCCCACCCAGTTTTGCCCTTTTCATTTCTTTCATTGTGTTGCTCATTATATGAGCTCATGGGAGGTAGTTTGTTGTCAAAAACAAAATAAAATTTGAAACTCCTACCACTTCCTTCACAAGGCATTAGCTGACAGAAAAATTTAAGAAATAGATAAAATAAAATGATGCCCTTGCATCAAACTACTAGGATAGAAAGTTTTGTGAGCCCCTGCTCATTGTGTAAACTCTATGTTGTTGCAGGTTAAGGGTTCAGTGGCTGCAAGTCAACAACTCCATCATCTTGTGCTAACTGGAGTGATCCCAGCTCTGTGGTGCTTAACCATATTGCATCCTCCACTAGGCTACCATTCCATTTCACTAAATATTCATTGTACTCTTTGCCCCTTGTCTTCCTAATCACTCTTGAATCCATAATATCTTCAATCTCCTTTTGTGCTTTCATAGTTAGCTACTCCTTCCATTTTTATGGTAATATTTTCTCTTCTTCTGGTAGCTGTGATGTCTCTCCCTCATGATAAGTATATAAATTAGAAACATTAAAAATTAGAGAGATTTCTAAACCTTTAGGCAGCTCCAACTCATAGACATTTAGTGAAAACTTCTTGATGACCTTGCATGGTCCAATTTTCTTCCACTTAAGTTTGTTATAAGCATGGCTAGAAAATCTCTCCTTTCGTAGACGTGCCAGTACCATATCTCCCACTTCAAAATTCTTTCTCTCCTCTTCAAATCTGTCTCTCTTTATACTGTTGGCTGCTCCAACTTAGTTTTTCCCTCACTTGTTTTAAATCTCGCATATATTTGGAAAACTCTTCTCCTTCAACACTTTCTCTATATCATTTACTATTTTTAAGCTACCTTAATTCTGAAATACCTCTATGACTAAGCCCATAAACAATATAAAATGGAGTCTTACTTGTGCTTTTATTGACTGAGTCATTGTATGTAAATTCAGCTTGAGGCAATATCAAATCCCATTGCTATGCTTGTCACCAACTAAACATCTTAACAAATTCCCTAAGCTCCAATCAACAACTTTAGTTTGTCCATTCATTTAAGGATGGTATGCTGAACTAAACTTTAAATCAGTCCCTAATTTCTTCCAAAGTGTCCTCCAAATATGTTCTACAAACATAATCTCATGTTCTGAAATTGTACTTCTTAGAAAACCATGTAATCTAACAACATTTGTAAGGAACAAATTTGCTACATGTGTTGCATCATCTATCTTCTTACATGCTATAAAGTGAGCCATTTTGAAAAATCTATCAACAACCACAAAAATAGAATCTTTACCTCATTGTGTTCTTAGTAGTCCAAGCACAAAATCCATACTTACATCCTCCCACGACTTCTTTGGTAAGGGTAATGGTTGATATAGGCTTATATTTTGACTCCGTCCTTTGGCATATTGAAATTTTGACATCCGTGCATAAATTTTCTGATTTTTTCCCTAATCTTTGGCCAAAAATATCTTTCACTAAGTTGTGACATTATTTTATCAACTCCAAAATGTCTAGCTAAACCACAACAACCTTTTTCTCTTATTAAATTTTGTCTCATTGATCCTTGTGGTATGCAAAGTTGTTTTCCTTTGATCAACAATCCATCTTGTATAAAATAATCCATTCAAGGTGTCTTATACACACTATTAGTCTCCTTACATGATGCCCATGCTTCCTTAAAGTCCAAATCATCCTTATACAACTCTTTCATAGAATTAAATCCAACTACTTCATCTCTCATTTCAGTTAATAATGTTGGTCTTCTACTCAATGCATCTGCGACTTTATTTAAACTCCCACTCCTATGCTTGAGAACAAAAGTATATCCTTGTAGGAATTCAACCCACTTCATATGTCTTTGGTTCAACTTGGTTTGACTATGAATGAATTTCAAAGCATGATGATCTATGTAGAGAATAAACTCCTTTAGAATAAAATAATGATGGAACTTCTTTTAAAACTTGCACAATGGCATAAATTTTTTGATCATAAATAGAATACCTCTTCTTGACATCATTAAGATTTTCACTAATGTATGCAATAGGTCTGCCCTCTTGACTTAGAACCACTCCTATGTTTATCCCACTTTCATCACAATCCACTTGAAACACCTTTACAAAATTGGGCAATGCTAATACTAGTTCTTCGATGACTTTCTTCTTCAAAATCTCAAAACTTTTATCTAATGTTGCTGTCCATTTACACTCTTTCTTATCTCCCCTAATACTTTTATTTATGGGTGCACATATGCCACAAAATTTTTGAATAAATCTAGGATAGAAACTTGCTAAACCATGGAAACTTCTAGCATTATTCACACTCCTAGGTGTTGGCCATTCAATTATATCACATATATTTTATGGATCCATTTATAACCCTCATTGAGAGATAACACACTCCAAATAAACCAATTTCTCCTTCATAAAACTGCACTCTTTCAAATTTAACAATAACCTTTCCACCTTAAGCCTTTGTAATACTTGTCTAATATGTAACAAATGCTCTTCTTTGATGCTACTAAAAATTAGAGTATCATCGAGATAAACAATCACAAAATTCCCCAAAAATGGTTTCAATACTTCATTCATTAACTTCATAAGCGTGTTGGGTGCATTTTTTAATCAAAAGGGCATTACTAACCACTCATACAACCCCTCTTTAGTCTTAAATGTAGTCTTCCACTCATCACCCTCACTTATCCTAATTTGGTGATATCCACTCCTTAAATCATTTTTTGTAAAATATCTAGCCTTTCCCAAATAGTTCATGAGATCATCCATTCTTGGTAAAGAAAAATGATAACTTATTATTATTATTTTTTTTTGATATCTCTTGAGTCTATGCACATCCTCCATTCACCATCTTCCTTTGGTGCTGATACTAATGGTAGTGCATATGCGCTGAAGCTTTCTCTAATCATTCCCCTTTCCAATAGATTTTGCACTTGTTTGTTCACTTTTTCATTCTCTATTGGTGTCAACCTATATGCTACCTTATTGGGTAAACTTACCCGTGGAATCAAATAAATATGATGGCTGATGCTCCTCATACGTGGCAGCCCTTTCGATAAATCCTTGGACGTAATTTCATCAAATTCTTCAAGCAGCTCCTTAACTTCTAAAGGCATGTCACTGTTGTTAGTTTTTGAACCTACATGTAGTTAAAATGATGATACTTTGGGCTTAAATTATTGGTTCAAGGTTTAAAGAGTTAATATTTATGGTTTAGAGTTTAGGTATTAGGAATTTTAGAGATTGGGGCTTAGGGCATATGTTTTAGGGTATCTAAGGTACATTCATGATGGTGATTGGGGAAAATTTGAGCTCCTAAAACCTATATCTATGAGTAAATAATGTGAATTTAGGATCAATTATCCACCACTTCATCATAGATTGAGCCTAAAAAATCAATTCTGGTAATGACTAATGCAATTTTAACCATGTTCATCCCTATGAACCTAATTATTAATACATATAAAGGATTTTAATTGGGGCCAAATTGATCCAGGGGCCTACTTAGCCTTAATGTAAGTAATTTCATACATATGATATGAATTATGGATCCAAGTGCTCACCATATTAAAAAACTACATATTTTTTCAATTTGATATGCAATTCGGTCCAAAGAAGCCATGTGCAAGGAATTACATTCATATATAATGGAAGTTGTGGCTTACTTGGCCCTGATTCCATACCATATTGAACCAATCAAGTATTTAGTTCCAAATGATACATAATTATAGCCAATCAAGGCTTGCCTAAATAATTGTGTCAACATAATTTTAGTTAGGGCCCTAATTGTACACCTTATTCAAATAATTGAGTGTTTGATTCAATATGATATGAA
Source organism: Torreya grandis (assembly GCA_037957365.1). Taxonomy (NCBI): domain Eukaryota; kingdom Viridiplantae; phylum Streptophyta; class Pinopsida; order Cupressales; family Taxaceae; genus Torreya; species Torreya grandis. The sequence goes on from JARHVA010008071.1 coordinate 119,442, forward strand.
ACCAAGATTTATTGAACCCTCTATAAGGAATTACATCTATCTAATAATAATTTGGATTTTGATTATGCACCAAATTAAAATGAAAGAATATTTAATTAAATATGATATGAAATTTAGTCCAAACAATCCTTCTATGAGAAATTTCATCCTTCTACTATCAATAGGGGGCTCTGTTGGTCCCAAATACATAACATATTAAAGCAACCAAGTATTTATTTTAGTTGAATATGCAATTGTGGCCATCCAATGCTCATGCAAGTAATCAATCACATCTAATGTTATTTATAACTTCGTTGGCCCCAATTGTAAACTATATCTAGATAATCATGTATTTGGTTTTATCTTATATGTAATTGGGGCCAATTGAGCCCCATGAAAGTAATTTTTTCCATATAATGTTCTAATTGGGTTTCAATAGCCTTGATTTCACACCAGATCAAACCAATTGAGAATTTAGGCTCAATATGATATGTAATTAGAGCCACACAATCCCCAATCAATGAATTACATCCATTTCATGTCATTTGGAGATCTAATTACACCATGTTAAATCAATTTATATTTTTTTAATATTATACACAATTGAGGACAACCAAGTCCTATGTAATTAACTTCTTTTACCTAGAATATCAATTGAGAAGTTTTCAGCCCATGCAACAAATTATGTCTATATAATGTCCATTGTGAAATTTTTTACCTAATTGTATATCATATTTAACTAATCAAATATTTTATTTAGTATAATCTATAATTAAGAGTAACTGGTCCCTACGTAAGGAATTCCTTCAATATAATGTCAATTAGGGCTCTAATATCACACCATATTAAACTAAATGAATATTTAGTTCAATCTAATACATAATTGAGGTCAAATGAGCCTTGAGAAAGGAATTATGTCCATATGATGTCTATTGGGTCTCTAATTACAAACCATAATATAAAAGTGAAGTATTTAGTTTAGTCTGATATGTAAATGGGGCCAACCAAGCTCCATCCAAGGAAATATGTCTATCTAATGTCCATTTAGGATGTATTGGCCTGATTTCACACCATATTATGATCAAAGCAACAAAAAAATTATTCATAGGTTAAAATATATACAATTACCACTCAATGCTATGAATTTTTGACAAGAACATTGGTCCAAAACAATAATATCAATCAACAAATATTTGATATCAAGACTACTAGGCCTAATGGCTCCTATTCAAGTTTTAGGGTGTTGATAATATATAACGTGATCACGTTATTAATGTGATCATGTTATTAAATAATTAAATCATTTTTATAATGCCACTAATAATGTGATTACACTATTAATGTGATCACTTTATTAACATGATCATGATATTTTAATTTGAATTCACTTCCCACACCTTCTGGCTCAAGGATGGCTTGGATTCCTGAGCCAAAGGTTTGGACTGTCACTATCCAATTGAGTTTTGAAAGGTATGAAAATAAACAACAAATTTCAAAGTTTATTTTCCAAATATAACAATAATTTCAATGTGAAAATTCAAAAACATTATACTATCATGATGAGCATGTTCTCCTCTTTCCAAAAATATGATTTTTTTTATCATTCTTGGACTAATTTAAGGTTTCAAAATATGTTGATTTCTAATTATACCTTCTTTAGGTCACTAAATGCCATAAAAATGCATGCCTATACATATTCATGTAATTTGTCTTTCATTGATCCAAGTGAAAAATAATTTATATGGTAACCAAGTAGGCCTAACTCTATACACATTTAAAAAAGAATTTGATTTTCATTTTTTATGAGGTAGTTTTCATTGAAAAAAATCATTTAAAAAAAGTTTTCATTGAATAAATTTAAAAAAAATATAGGTGACCTACTATAATTATTTATCTATATTTTTCCTAAAGGGTTTTAAATAATATTAATGCTACTAAAAAAATGGTGCACAACAAGACCGTCTATCTACTATGTTTTTTGAAATAAAATAGGAGTTCCTATTCAAATTTTAGATGTTTGACATATTTATACTTAACAATTTAAAAAATAACTTAGTATTTTAGAAATTATACTCAAAATGCTACATTTCATGTTCTTACACCATCTTCAAATTTGGAGTGTACATATCTCAAATTATCTATAGAATTTTAGATTTCTGAAATTTTAGGAAAATCATGTCCATGGGTAGGCCACTTTTTATCAACCAACATTGTGCACTTACCCAAAACCCATATTTTCCTTTCCTTTTTGTATTTTATCATTTTATTGTTTCATGTTTACATGTATTCATTAGGGTGTTTGAAGAGATTCAGTTAAAATAATGAGATAGACGAGCCCCTAATTGACACAAATCTACCTATAAGACTTTTAGAAACTCCTACAACTTCCCTAAAAGTTTTAGATAGTCTATATAAGAAGGACATTAGATTCAAAATTGGAGACTACTACCACATGATGTTATTGCTCTGATATGGGTGCTACTATCTGAAGCCATATTTTAGCAAATAATCAGATGATAAAATGTGCCTACCTATCTATTTAGCCTGATCCAGTTCCCTTGTCTATGTAAAAATCTATCCTTGAATAAGTACATTTTCTCCTCTCACTTGCTATTTTGGGAAAAATTGATGAAATCAATAATTTCTAGTTTTCATTCCATATTAGCAACGTATTTAGCCATTTAACTACATAGGATTTACACTCATAAAAAATTAAAAGGTTAAAACATTTGGTGAATCTAACTTACTTCAAATGTTTCTTAAAACCCTAGTTTTCGTTAGGTTTTACCTTTTCTCAATTTTTCTGCATTAAATTAGGGTTAAAAAAATTAATTTCTCTAAATTTTTTGCATAACCTAGCAAATTTAATCAATCATAAATTAGGGTTTCATTTATTTAATCAACACAATCCTAATTCAAATCCCTAAATCCAGATATTAGGTCCTTATACATACAAATACTAGCAATTAAGTTTTCAATTACAATCCTATTTTCTATTCCACACTTTGTTAAAAATTTCTCAAATTGCACATATGATTATGTTAGATTATATTCTACCTCTTGTGTGTTTGTTATTCACGGTTTACATTGTCTTCTTTGGCATGTTTAAAATGGCATATAAAAAGTCTTCTACCCCTCATCCAATTGATGAAATATTGAATTTATCTCATGATTATAACAATGAATGGACTAATTTTCAAGATTTTACTTTAGAGTATAATAATGACTTCATTTATATTGATGATGATGACTATTATTATAATGATGTCTATGAAGATTAATATGATAATGACAATGAAAATGAACATGAGGATGTATTAGAGACATCATCTTCTCTTTCTTCTAACTCTTCTCTTACTCCTCAAAATCAATCTAACAATATAATGCCAAAATAACCTCTTATTGGTAGTGCTTTATTCCAATGTGATTCTAGATTTTTAACTATTTTTTCTATCTCATTATTCAAATTAAATCAATATAAGTGTAACACATGAAAGCCACTTTCGAATGATTCAAGTAAAGTAGATACTTGAACAATGCATATTCTTTACCCTTTTTAGTTAATGTAAAAAAAGTAAGTACTAATGATATTACACCTTTTAACAATGCATAAATTAAGGTAAATGCAATTATTATATCACCTTGTTTCACATTCCAAGCTCAATGAAATGATTCTTTAAAACAAATTGATAATGTAAATGTATTTAACTCTTATCCTATATGTAATAATATGAAAAAAAGAAAACATGATTGATACTTATTCTACCCTTGATTAAAAAATTGAAAGTTGTAATCATGCATGAATTCCAAAAATAGATATGGAACAAATGCATTATGTTACACTTACACATGATTACACATTGCATAGTAGTAGAAAGTTAAAATCTTCCCCTTCTCTCTCTTAATGAGCATGTGGATGATACTTATTCTACTCTTACTTCTACAAATGAATTAAATCTTGATTTTGATGAACCATGGGATAATGATGATTATTATGATTATGATGATGATTATGTTTAGGGTTTATCTATTATACAATTAGTGATTATTTAATTTACCTTAAAATAATTTTCTCTTTGATGTATAATGAAATGATTTATAAACCTTAATGTAATTTCCTATTAGATGTATAAGTGAAAGCATGAATTATTTTAAGGATATCAAAATTTTATTTTATAGAATTGGTGGAAAATATTAAACAAATTATATTCCTTAGGGTCGTTAATCTAGAAACATTAGCCTTTGTGATGGTGGAAAAAGTTTAAAAAAATCAAAAAATTGTTGTGGATGTAAAAGAAAATGTTGTTTCAATTGTATAATTTACTAAAATATTTAGTTAAATTTTATTTTTCCTCTCAAGGTTATATTTCTATTGTCTAATCTAGTTATGGTCTCAAGAGTGTGATGTAAAATTTATCATAATTTATTCAAGTATGAATGATCTTGATACGATGAGGTGTCATTTTTCTCATATGATAAGCCTACAAGTTGTTTTGGATAATGGAGAACATAGTTGAAAGTGAAAATTTAGTCTTCAAAGCTGATATGAAAATATTTCTTATTTTGTAGATAAAGTTAGTTTTAGAACAATATATAAAATTAGAGAGTATAATTGTCTACAAAATGTGAAATTTACACTATTGTGTATATTGTATATTCTTTTATATATTTTCAACACCTAAATGCAAATCAAGTGTCTACAAAATGTGAAGAGTCCCTATTTTGTTTGTAGTGTAAGGATGGAATATGAAGAAATAGAGCCTTTGTAATCTCTCTATATAGTACTCAATTGCATTGTAAAAGGGTTTTGAAATATTGAGATCAATATAGAGATTTGATAGTGTTTTTTTCCTTTTATATACACTTTCTTTTTTGTAGTAATGCTCTGTTCTATGATATGCTAATAATTTAAAGTACCAAATGTTTTGGGTACATTAATATAGTGAATCATGTTAATTCCTATATAATAATACACCTGGTTTAGCTTTAATTTGGTTTAGTAGTTTTCTAGAGTATCTTTTGTATTTCATTTTGCATAAACATTCTTAATTAGAATGTTATGATGAGTTTTCTAGGAACCTCTACTAATAATGGTGTAGTGAGTGTGGAACATTAAAACATGTTGAGAAGGTTACTTGGAAAAATTGGAGTGATGCCTAGATGAGATAAATCATAATTTCATATAAGAGGAGGAAAATAAGATAACAAGTTATGTGAGAAATGTCATAAGAGAGAATACACATGGTGATATATAAGAAATATTTTGGTAAGAATTTCCTTGATTGTTAGTTGGATGGTTTATTAGAATTGTGTACTATTACTTCAAGCTAAAATAAATAAAAAAACTTTGTCTGGACTAAGGAAAAAATAGAATACTTTTGAATTATGGACACTGATTAGATGTGAGAAATAGATAATTGGATAAGGTCTATCATTGATGGATATATTATTGATTATTTTATTAAAGAGTATATCCCTTTCGACACTACATAAGATTTATTTATAAGAGGTATCTGGGTAAATTTTTTTTAGTGAATACATAATATGATTAAAATGTTAGTTGTGGAAAATGTTAAGGTACCTATCTTGTATAGCATGGATTAGTCAATTTGGCCATTAGGGGGTGTGTGTGATAATTAATTGAATGATAAAAAACTTAGAATATAAAATTAAAACTTAATTAAAAATATGGTGGACACAGAGAAGAAAATCAAAAGTTAAAGTATGGGACTAGAGAGAGACATGATAAATAAATAGAATAATCATAATGTAGTTGTGAGTAGGAGTAGATTAGAGAGTTTGAAATATAAATAATTAATGAAAGATCAAGGAATAGGTAGATATTATGGAGAGGAAGAATATGATGAAATGAGAGGGCTTGGAAGAAGAGAAGGCACATATGAGAATGTATAAATGAATAGAGAATGGAAAAGGGATGCAAAAGAGATAAAATAGATAAGAAAGAGAGAAGATAAGTGATTGGATCAGTTACAAGGTAGTTTTAGATCATAGTAACAATAGAGTATATTATTTTTAGAAGAGAAGAAACAATCATTTGAGGATGTTAAGTTGTAGCAGTAAATCATTTTCATGTTCAAATTAATTATAAGTCTCAGAGATGGATCATTCATATGAATGGTAAAAATTCCTAGTGCCTAATTTATCAATAAAAGGAAGAAGAAATACTATAAAAGCTAGTAAATATAATATGTGTTTTGACTATTTATAGATAATTTAGAAAATATAGTGAAGACACCAAGAAAGTGTTAGATAGGAAGAAATTGATTGAGTTGGATTTCATATCATAGTAAATATTAAAACATTAGAAAAGTCTAGTCCATAACAATGACTAGTTTTAAGTGTGGACATAAGAAGCATGGCTCTCAATGTAGGAGATTTTATCACCTTGACATTATATGATGGGTCTAATGACTTTGATTAGTATCAGTTAACTTTTAAAATTAAATGGTAGGCTAAAAAATATAATTATAGATGATGAAAATAAGTGTGAGTTCATAGGAACCTTGACATGAAGAGCTTTAGAGTTCATATACAAAAGGGATGCCTCTAAACTAAGATTTTAATATGTCAAAAACTAGATGATAGGAGAATTTAAAATGAATAAATTTACAAGTTAGATAATATAAGATATGAAATAAATTCATCAAAAATATGGAGAGTTAGTATGGGACTATGATCGCATGTTAACTGATGTAATGAGAAAAATATATTTTATGTTTGAAGATATAGATAAGGTTGCATGGTTTATATATGGTTTATGAAATAATATTAAGTTTTCCACTACTCAAACCTAATTCACATGTAAGGGTGATGCTAGAATAGCTGCACTCTGGGTGGAAAAAATAGAAGACTATGGGTAAAATATATAATCTACTATGAAAGTTGGCATAATGTTAGATGTTGTTTTCCAATTGAGATGGATGAAATTCATTAAAGTAATAATCCTAAGATAGTATTATAGTATATGAAGTGAGGAAGATAATGGAAATATAATAATAACTACCAAAAATTAAAAAATAGAATCTTGTGATATTTGTTAAGTATTAGGACATTTGACTGTGAAATGTCATCACTTACCACAATATACCCAACAATTGTAGAGTTTATATACTAATTTTTTTTAAGACACACAATCACGATGATAACAACTATAGAACTCTTGAGTATTTTGGGGAAGACATCACCAAGAATGTATTCACATTAGATATGTAGTAGATCTCTATTATGAAAAATGGGATTCCAATTCCAAATGTACAAATTACCACTGTGACTTCATATTAGCCTAAGGGTTTAGAAGGATGGATACTACAATATTCATAATACCAATACTTGATGGACTCCACCATCTTCTCAATATCAAAATTCATGCAACATAGTAATATCCTAATAACATTTGACATGATGGTCCCCATCTTCTCCCCAATGGCCATACGGGGGATATGATAGTCAATGGAAACAAGGATGGGGTTGTTCATAATGATAGGGGGATATGATGGTAAAAATAAAAAAGGTTGGGATTTTTAACAAAGATAATGAGCTTATAGAGGAGGCTACTTAGGTGGATAATAATGAGGTATTTATAGACAAGATGAATGATAGGGGCAATAAATAATTAATTTTTATTTGTGCAGAGAATATAAATTTGTAATAAATTATCAAATTAGTCATCAAAGGTAGATGTAATACATTTATTACAAAGATAAAAGCTAACACCACATTGAATATTGTCTAGTATTATAAAAATAGAGAAACAAGAACCATGTATAAAATGTAAACATGGTGAATTCACACCCAAGGAATTATTCATACATACAAGTAGTCACTCAATGTCAACATGTAGACCAACGATTACACCCTTAGAGTTGTAAAAAGATTAATATATTAGAAAGGAGTAGTAGGTTAAATATCATAATCATACAATATAAAAGGGTATCATGTATCAAGAAACACAAATGTTACAGAATATACAGTACTAGACTAAATTTGAGAGCAATGTTGTAGTCATTAACACACATATATATGGTCAAATTGTGAGCATTATGAGGTAGGATGCAGTGGTTATTATTTTCATCAACATATCCACCTTGTAAAAGAAACAATACTTCCTATGAGGGGTAAATCATTATCCCTTTACAAATCAAAGATCCTATCCATCTATTCAAACACAAGAGAAATACATTAGGGTTTCTAGGGGGGTCCTTATAGACTATGTACAAGATGTTTTAGTGTGCATTCTCTCTTAATGGATCACAAATAAATTTTGATAGACCATCAAAATAATCAAGTATGGCATATAATGGGTAATCAACATTGCTCACCGCATGATGTAACTTAATGAATGGCTTTACTCAGCCAAAGTATTTAGTCTTTTAGCTCATCTAAAGTATTGAGAAGGTCATCATTAAGATAACATAAGTCATCCAGTGGTACTTCTTGGTATTAATTATCTATTTCACCCAATGTAAGTCCCTATATGGCCTCATAAATCTAGATATCAGATTCTTGCATGAGATCACATTCACAAACATTATGAGAAACTAGGTAGATTAAACATATGGTGGGTGTAAATCCCAAATCTTATCCTCTCAAACCTTCGTGTGCCTAAAAAAATCATGAAATGTTTGGGTCTACAAATTTTGATGATTAAGTTCCAAGATAGAATCCAAATTAGAGTTCATGAACTCTAAAACGCACCTACCACTTCCTCACCATTCTTCATTACTATGTTTTATGCACATGCAAAAGTTATGTGGTAGAAAGATATCTTTTTTTTCTTAGTAACACCATTATGACTAATATCTCTAGGGCACAATATTCATTGCCTCAATAACGAACAACAAAATCAAAATCATAGGTATAAACACCACCTAAAACATAAGTAACCTCAGTATAAAATGTAATGTGAAATATGAAGACACCAACATGAAGATTATCATGACCTCCACTGAATAATAATATGCATAGTACTAAAGTATGGAATTTTGATAATAATGTGTAGATTTTGAATATGAATATGCATAGCTTGACATCACAAGGGATAAAGTATACAAGTCTATGTTGGAAGACATAGAAACTAAGATATATGAAGAAGAATAATAAAAATAAATATTTTTTTGGAAAGTAGTGTACACTTGTAAAATGAAAATAATGTTCCAAATATCCTTGTGGTTTACATTTTAAAACCTTCTATGTCGATAATTTTATAGACAATTACAGAGGAATACAAATGTAAATGTAGAATGGCTATTATTTTTGAAGGGGAATGAGGTGAAGGTTCTTGAGGGGCATAAAATATCCCATAATAGTCATTGATGCACAAACCAAAGATTCAAAATATGAAATAAATGTCACCATATAACAAAAACCTTATAATTCCTTTTGTCTAACTTCAACTAGCCAAGGAAGATAAGCTCCAGGAGGCTTAAGTACCAAAATAATAGCCATAAAAGAAACTTAGGGCCTACAAGTGACTAAAAATGAATTTGATTAACCCAACTAGATAAAGGGAACTAGTTTATAGGTAAACCATGGATAATTATTCCTTTTATTCTCTCATTCAAAGTTGATTTCATACCCAAAATCTCCAAATCCTATACATGAGCCACAAGCAAGTGTACAACTGTATCTGAGCATCTTGTGATATAAGAAGATTTCATAACACATTAAAAAGATGCTAAAGATCAACTTCAGTAGGAGAAGGATTAAAAGGAATCTAGGAAGAGGTTTAAACAAGAGCAAGATAATAAGAGGAAAGAAGAATCATAATACAAGGTTTCTAAGGAGAAGGAATAGAGGAATTTGAAAGAGGGGGAAAAGAAGAAAAAAGATGAAGAAGTTATGAGGAAGGAGAGAAAACAAGAAAATAAAGAAGTGAAAGTAGTGAAAAAGAGGAAGGCTGATGATAATGTAACAACCAATGGAAAATAAGAAACTAAATAAGTAATCCTTGTGAAAGTAGGAGGAAATCTAGAATTAGGCCCACTGTCAAGTGACCAAGGAGAAAGAAGAGAGAGATACCAAATCAAAGGCAAAATCAAAGCAATAAAATTAGGTAGAAGTCATGGAGAAACAACCAATAGAATACAAAAATAAGGTGGTGATAGACAGTTCTCAAAAACCATCCACCACATCACAAGCCTCTAGGTAAGAGTATTCTTCCAAGAATAGGTCCCATTTCCCCATCTAATGATTTTGGGATGTCCATGCACCTTTAGTGAGCTAGACATTCTTTTATCTCCTAATAGAATAAATAAATAAGGCACTTGTGACATATGTGGTTTATATATTATCCCTTGAAAAAATATTTTAAGAAACATCAATTAATATTTCCCAATTATGCTTGGTGAAACAAATTTAGGGAATGGCTAGTTTCTAGGAATCCATGACATAAAACTTTTCCACATTTGGACAAGAAGTATTATATCTAAGGGAAAAAATGCATAATTACACATCTAACTCAACAAATCAAGGTAATTAATCGATTATATCCACCCTTCCTTGGTCATTCAAGTATTGGTTGACCAGGTCATGTACAAAGATAAGCAATTCATGACACTCCTAACTAGGCTAAAAAAGAATTAGCTCACTAGAAAAAATTACAAAATATTTAAATTCAAGGTAAGATATTGAAATCCAAAATGGAGGTTATCTATGAAATCTTGGATGTGTATGAGCAACTCATTGGAGTTCTTGTGCATTAGGCTATGCATATCACTATCACCACGTTCGATAAGAAGTATCAACTCAGTAATACATTGAAAGAGGGTAATTTAGAGCTAGTTAAGGATGAAAAATCCAAGGCAATAATATAATATAAGATAACTACACCTAATTCAATGGATTTGGTGCTGAATGAGCCTTTGGATTCAAAAAACATAGTGATGGTCAAGATGACTAGCTGTAAGAATGACATGATACACAATACATTTGATAAAATCTAAATACAATGACATGTAGAATAAATAGAAAAGATCATGTTGGAGATTTAACATGAAGTGTCATAGAGTATCATTGCCATTCTCTTGTTTAAGGATGATGATATTGGGAACTTAATGCAATATCAATCCCCTCTACACACTATGATTTATTTTGTGTAGGAAGCTCTTGGTGATTGGAAGATATTCAAGTATTACTTTTCAAACTTGGAAAATTTTATTATGAAATCATCAAGGAGCCCAATCTGTCCCATATAACTATCTTCACTAGGAACTCTAGATAGAAAATATTTCCCAAATTGTGGAGTCATTTATAAAGCATCAACAAATGCCACTAAGATCTTCAACCTCTTTATAATTAATTAAAACACATATATTATCATCTTCTAATGCAATATTTAAAACTACTTTAGCTATAGATTCACATCATAGTCTCCTCTTCCTTCTTCTCAGTCTATGCCTCTACACTCCACATAGGTATAGTGCACACCAATCTTAGAAAATTTTAGAATTTGCTTAGTTTTATATAAGTGAAAGCTTTAAAATTACGATCAGGGCTACGAAGGTTAAAAACTTGTAAGGATTGCCTCTTATTTATGCCAATCTATTAAAAATTTATAAGGTTCATAGATGGGTACACTACTTAATTGAAAACCTAAAAGGGTATCTAGGTAGTGTGTAAGGGGTGAAAACTAGTAAACTACACCCTGAGTTATTATAGCAAGTATTTTTTCTAATCCAACCCTTCTCTTTAGGCAACTCCATCAGCTCTAACATTCAACACACTTCCTAGTACTTTGTCTAATGATCAGATAAAAGTTTAAGTCTAATAAAGTTTTAGTAGTATAATAGGGATATAAAATCATAGAGTATAACTTTTTGACAAGTATTATTTTTACACTGTTGTGTATATTGCATATATTTTTGTATGTATTCGACATCTACATTCACATCAAGAATCTATAGAATATGAAGAGTCCCTCTTTTATTTGTAGTGTAATGTTGAAATTGAAGAAATTGTACCTTTTTAAGATCTATATATACATTCACTTTTATTTTTAAAATGTTTTAAAATATATAGATAAATATAGAGATTCAATAATGTTTCTTATTTATGTATACACTTGTTCATTTTTACAGTTATTCTCTATTTTGATGTGATTTATTAAACATTTTAAGTAGTGAATGTTTTGGGTAAATTAAGGTTGTGAACAATGTTGATTCGTCTATAGTCCTTCACCTGGTTTAACTTTAATATGTTGTAGTAGTTTCCTGGAGTATATTTTGTATTACACTTTATACAAATAATCCCAATTACAATGTTTTGAGTTTTATAGGAACCTTTGCTAACAGATAAGTAAAATTCACTCTTGTCATGAATGAATAAATATGGATATGACCTCAAAATTATATTTAAAGGCCTCACTATAAGGTTGAGAAGTCAAACTAAAAGCATTAAATTGGAATGGACACCAAGAATGTGTTCCCATCTTATTCCCTAGCATAGACAAAGTGAATGTCTTCAATCTTGCATTCCCAAAATATTTGGTGAATGGTAAAACATGGAGTCTCATATAGGCATGAATAAGTCTTGACCATTGATGTAGAGAATTATAGGTCATTTGGCTCTATTCACATTTATTTCAAAGGGTGGTGCGAGTCAATATTTCGATTGGAGTTTTGGTGCTTCAACTCCCACATTTTCTCTTTAATCCCACTCAACATCAATTAATAATAGTGATACCATTTATATATTGACAAGATCAACAAACATTCAATGTTATTCATTGGAGATAAATGTCATTTATGAAACATTTGTGATATTTTAATTTTTAATATTTATCATTATGTAAAATTGTAATATTTTCATATTTTAATATGTTGTTGATTTTATTCTAAATTTTAATATAGTTATGATTATGTTTATGCTGTCATCAAAAACATTTTGATATTTGAGAAGTAGCGTATCCCTTGATAAGCATCATAATATTTTAAAATTTTCACATTCTTAAAAAACATCACGTAACATACAATAACATTGCATGGAATATACAAGCATCACATAACATATAATAACATCATATGATTTATACATAAGCATTTCATAGTAAATAAAAACATATAAATGCATCACAACATATAAAAGCATCACATCACACAAGAGAATCACATTTTCATTTAAAAATCATCAAATTTACATTCAAAATCATCACATACATTTTTTTTTTCCCCTTGGCGAGTCACTAACGAAAACATTGTTATGAATTCAAACTTTGTGTGGCAATAAAAAAATGTAGTAAAAAATAAAATTAGGTTTAGGAAAATTAAAAGAGCACCACCAAAAAAATAAATCACTCCACATAGATCAAAATTTATTCATAATAAGATATATCTACATAAATGTAAATCAAAACAAAAAATGCCCAATAATCATAAAATTAAAAAAATGGGTAGTATATACAAAGGTAAATATCATTGAATGCTAGTTTTGGCATAGGACGTGTGCTAATGAGGAAAGAATCAATATATTATAGCCTAATAAAAAAGTAGAAGAATGATTTTATTTTTGTCTTCACATATCATCAAACAAGAGTTTAGAGATAAACATAAAATCCATAATTTTTTAAAAATAAATCAAGGCTAAATTTAAAATTTTGGATTAAAGATGAAAATTGGGTAAAATTACATCAATGACAATAGATCAATTAGATTTCTTATAAAAAAAATATGCAAAATGTTAAATTTTATAAATAGAACCTAGAATTGTTTAAAGCTTGATTTAACATGGAGTATGGTTAGATGAGTCATGAATAGAAATGAGAATTTTTTATAGAATCATCCCTGAGAGTTGTATATCCTTATGCTTATTCCAAATTTGGCTATAGATATTTTTGGACAATTCAAGACCCTGATAATGCAAAGAAGTGGGCATTAAAAAATATTTAACTTTCCATTCTTTAGGATTATAATGAATTTGAAAAAATGGTCATATATAGAATAGTAGATGGTAAGATTTAGATTACCAAAAATCTAGTCATTCCTATTAATCCTAAAATCCTAACTAGGGTAACAAACCTGCTAAATTAAGGGAAGAATATTACTCGTTATCATGCAAAGAGCTTACCACCCATCAAACAAGAAGTTAAGAATATATATATGGATGGGAGATAGGGGTTAGATAAGTTTTGTCATGTTATATTAAGGTCAACAATGTAAGAAAGATCACCAATCATACAAGAAACCTTTTTTTCACACAACCAAGATTGGAAAGTGTATTGGCAAGAGTGATCACCATAGCACATCATATGGTGATCTCAAATACCAAAGTAATCTAGACATAACAATTTACTATAGAAATATTAAAATATGAAGAAATAATTTTTCAAATATGTTCTTAGAGAAAATTGTAGTATACTTTTTTATTGGTTATCATTTTATTTATTTACTGTAATATCCCAGATGGGATAATGAGCCTTTTATCCAATTATGATCCTAAATATTAATTCAAATATTATTCATTTTTAGAGGAAAAAATGTGGATGAAAACAGGGCATCATCTACATTAACACTCTTATTATTGGTGTTGAGGGATTTAAATCTTCAAAAACCTAGGGTTCTACATAATTTTAATGATAAATATTCACCTTATATGTATGCAATATGGACGAGGGTCAATATTAACCTTATGTGCATGCAACATGGATGAAGGACAACACTTACATTATAACTAAGGGACATACAATATAGGAACCAATTATATTATGATTTATACTTGACGAGGGTTTGATGGTGAAATAATTAGCATGACAATAAGGTAATATTGATGGGTTGAAGGTAGACCCACTTTCTAAAAAATACCCTAGGGTAGAAAGGGGTAATAAAGAAAACAAGAAATAAAATAAAAATTGATGCAAGGAAATTAAGACCTCTAATAAGCACAAAAAATGGTTGTAAGGAAAAAACTATAATTAAATAAGAGAGAATGAAAGTGAATAAGGCCTAAGTCTAAAAAAGACTTTTGAGAGGCCCAAACAATGGGTAGTGGAAGGAAATGCAAGGGAAGGAAGAGAGAAAAAATTAAAGAAAACCCAATTGCAAAAAATACTTCTAAGAGGCACAAAAATTTGTGAAGAAATAAAATGCAAGGAAAGGAAAAGAGGAGGAAAGAAAAGAAGACCCAAGGGAAACAAAGACACATAAGAGGAAAAAATAAGTGGTTAAAGAAGCAAATTCAAGGAAAGGAAGATAAGATAAATTTTTAAAATGTCCAAGTGCAATAAATAACTATTGATCCTTTAAAAATCAACATTTCAAGAATAACTAAATTAAAACCAAAGATCAATCTCTCCATAAAGTCATTCCAAATTTTCCATTATTTAATTCAGAGTAATTTTCCAATGTGTAAGAGGTAAATATATAAGGTGATAAAAGGAAGAAGATAAAAAAGAGGAGATAATAAACATATAATTGATATCTTGATATAAATATAGATAGGTGATATCAAAATAGAAAATGCAGTAGAAGAAGATCCACTAAAAATTTTCATGATTAAAATGAGAAAAGTGAGGATTAAAATACAATAGTGAAAATATCTCAAATAAATATCTCCACAATTCTATGAAACCTAGAGAATTAAATGAAAATCATGGCTAGATATATGCTAGGACTATCTCTTAATATTGTGGATAGTAGTTAAAAATTAAGAGAAGATATTAGGTTGAATGCATTAACTTTGTTGCAAAAATATCAAAATATATCCAATTCACCCAATTACAATACTTGTATTATACCCTTATGGGGATATACTATTGAAATATGTGGAGAGAATGATGGAAGATGTGATCAAATAAATCACTCTATAGTTCATATCCAATAAGAAATTTCAATTTGATATGGGTCAAGAATGTCATCTCATATAACTACCATAGAAACACCATAACATGTAGAGGTCATTGATGATTCTTCCAATAAGGAAGCAAGTGTTAAACCTACCTCCACCAGTGAGCTTGATGTGGTGAATATGGAAAACATTTTAAAAAAATAAAATGATAGTACTATAAAATCTTAGAAAATAAGGAAGCCTAAGATGGAAAAAAAGCCTTATTTATGATACTATGGAAATTGAAATCTCTCTTAACCTTCATTTTTTAACTCTACAATATTATAAAAGAGTGGCCCTAGGACAAGTTAGTCATCTATGTACCATTGACTATTCTTCAAAATTAATATATGAATATCACATATCTATGTATAGATGCACATAATTATCCCATTATATTGAAGTTTATAAAGTTTATTTGATTTACAAAATGTATTAAATTTTTCTAACTCTCAAAGTTTTGACTTAAAAAAGTATTAAGTGGATTAATATATAAATTATATATATATGTAGATAAACATGCATTTTGAATATTCCAAAATCAAAAATATATATAGTCTTTCTAGGGCTATACAACTAAATAATGTATTTCATCCAACATGGGAAGGATGCCACAAAAATTTATAAATGTCTCCATATTAGTCAAATTATGTATCAAAAATTGATGCTTTTCCACTTGTATGTGATGTTTTCACATTACTCCTTATAAGGGTGGATGTTCATCATACACTTTGTGCAGTAGTTGATGATTTGAGATCCACTTGGTGTCAACATATTTTAATAGTTTATGTCCATAAGTTAGAGCTTATACAAATAATTATAACTCTATTACCATTTTAGGACTACCAAAAAAAGAGCATGCATCTGGAAAATAAGTTCTTTAGATTTTGCTACATATCTAAATTTGCTGACTATTTTGTATGTTAGATTCTTTCAATGAGCCATATAAAAAATGGAAATATTATATATAAAATTGGATATTTAGAGTCTTACACATATAATATTTCAATGACCTTTCATTATAGATTCCCCATCCACCCCAACACATACCAATGTTCTGCAATTGAAGAATCCTCCATGCCAACAATCTTATTCAAATTTCTTATTACCAGCTCATAAAGGTTTTAAACATTAGAATTTTTTATCATCATATGAAGAGTGATTAAAGTGAGGTTATATTACATCATTGTTAATAGTATAGGCATGCATACAAACCTAATAAATATTATCTACTATTTCAACCTCATAAATAAATAATGCCACATATTGTGAATGCTTAATTTTATCTTTCAAGTCTTCTTTCTCAACCATATCTATTCATTTCACCTTAATCCCATTCATTGATTTCAAAACAATAAAAATGAGGAAGGTGTGGGAAACAAAGAAAATTGAGCATGGTCTCATATTCATAAAAAAATTGTTATAGGACCACCTCTTTTCATAGTGTGAAAAATAATAATTAGCTGAATTATTTTACCTAAATGATTATTTTGAATGATATTTTCAAATTGAGATGTAATGTTTCCTCTATTTTCAACAAGTATTTTTTGCATTATAATGTGTTCCTCTTCTATTTTTGCATTCCTAATATGAAAAAAAAAATTGTAGTTTACCATCTAGAAACATGCTTTAGAACTCCATTTTTAGTGTTATTTTCATATATCTTTCCTACACGCTTTTCAATTGTATCCAATTTTATTTGCATTATCTTGTCACTACTAAGTTTCTAGCTACAAATTGTGAATTTTGATTTTTTGGGAGACTCATTTTTATTTTCATTTTCAACAATTTCAATAAATGAAAACTTGGCCACCTAATCTAACTCAAAATTCATTCCCAAGTCCCATTTTATTTGCTTTCTATTTTTCATAAAATTCAATGTTGCTTCAGTATTTGTTATGGTGAAAATTCCTTGACTACCAAAAATTCTAGTTCCAGCATCTAATCTATTATATGTTGGTGTCCTACAAGTATATTTAAATTCCAATGATGCACATTTGAACTCATTTAATGAGACGCCTTCAAGAGGAAGCATTCATTTTTTCCATGACTAATAGTGTTGGTTATTAAATTATTTTTAAACTCATTTTGAATTTCAAATCGAATGTTATCATCATATATACCCTTAAAATGGTCGATATGGATCAATTGACACTGATGATTTCTAAAAATATGATGAAAATACTTCATATTCTAGAAGGTGTTACACTTCTTTGCTTTCTTGAGATTTCCTACATACCTTCCTTTTCTTGTAAAAAATGTTTTGTGTTACAGTGAGCTAAATTGTTAGAGCAATATCAAATACTTTTAAAATCTTCACATGTTTGTAAGAGCATTTATAACCTTTAAAATCAAAGTTTGCCTATAATAACATGGCATGATTTAAAAGCCATTGCTCTTCTACAAAAGCATTGTCATGCATTGAAACAAAATTGCATGCATTAGAAAAGCAAATATTTCTATGGAAACACTTTTTGATTTTATTGAAACATCACAAGATTAGATAAGCATCACATGGTTATAAAATTATTACAGCGATGGAAAATTATCTTGGTGATGGAAAAACATCACAAGATTATAAAAAAATTACATAGATGTAAAATAAATCACAAGATTAGAAAAAGATTGCATCGATGTAAATGCTCATAGGTTTATAAAAACATCACATGATAAAAAATACTCACAATTTCTTAGAAATTAATGACAAACTTAGAAAAACATCATATCGATGGAAAAGTATTCCTAGTCTATAAAAGATTCATATGGATCAAAAACCGTCATGGCTTAGAAAAACATCTCTATCTAATAAAACGTGATAGATGTATAAAATTTAAAAAATGATCATAAACATGATTTATATTGGATCTATATATTTAGGAGTAGGCTATAATTTTTAATGATGAAAGAGTTTTGAATTAGATCAATATATTTTCTAATTTGTATCTACTAGTGCTTGATTTATTTAGATTCTTTTATACTCACCCAACAACAATCTGAAGTCTAATCTTGTCACCATGAAAATTTGCAATTAATTTCACGTATATATATTAATACATTTAATACATTAGGGTTAGGTGTAATTGTTGAATTTAATTACATTTTAAAATCTTCTTCTAAAATTTTAGTGAGTGCGACCCAAGGGGCCATAAAATGTATGACAATCCAAGCATTGTTTAAAATGCTAGATCTTCAATGTTTTGGTGATCCCAAAACAAAACCCATTGGGATTAGAAATCATTTGACTATTTGAGTAGAGAAACAGTAATGGATATGTTTTTTTTGTAGTGAACTTTTATGCAACCCAACATTATCCAAACAACCAATCTCGAGTTTAGAAATCCCCTATATTAGCCTCATTAGAAATATTCGTTGCTAAAATTTTCCTTGATAGCATGCCACTTTAAAGTATTTGAATATTTCATGTGTGTAACTACCATGCATTCCAACATTAATTGTCAAAGTCATGAATCACATTAGTATAATCTTGCACCATTTTTCTTAAACCTCACATACTTGTAACTTTTCATAATGACAACTAGTGGGAATGAATATGACAAATCATGAAAACCAATTAGTTATATGTTATTACACCTATAGGCCTAACCTACAATAGTAATTGATAATGGTGGTGGAGTATAATAGTGTGAAGTGTCAATAAATATAGCCCATCCTGAATTTGACATCAGTTTGACTCTCATAGGATAGTTTTGATCTTAAAATTCATACCCATTTGAGTATTATATAAATGTTTGTTTTGTCTTGTTTGGAGAAAGAGACTCAAAATTCATGATATCTTAGGCATAAAATAGAGCTTGAAGCATGCTTTCACCCTTTTTTTGTTTAGCCTTATATAATAGAGCAATTAGATTCAGCTCTTCTATTCCAATCAATACAAAAATCATGAGGAAAATGTTAAAATCATTAATCAATATATTATGTGATAAATCCAAAATAAGATCCTCTAAATTCATATCTTTCAATAATTATATAATATATATACTAACTAATAAATTCGATAAATCATTTGTATCAATTCATGGGCCCACAATTAGATATCTTCCCCCACTTATCAGAAAATATGATTGAGACTACAAGAATTGAAGCTGGCAACAAAGTTCAAAGATGGGCTTCCGGTTGTAGATGGATATGAGACTCCAATGAATTTTTTTCATCATCTAGCACCCTATTTCTTGTCTTGCTATAATAAATTGTGGAATATTCCTAACAGGTGAGCTGAACATAAATGACATGAAAAGGTTTTGTACCGATTAAGTTTATCATTAGACTTTGCATACTGATACAGGGATTTTAGACACGGAGTAAAATTCGAGTGCTATTGATATATTCATTCATGTTCATGGAGACATTTTTTTGTGCTGGCCATGTTTTCAAAATTCATGGATTTGTTCATTTTTCACATTTCTTAAGTTGTGCAAGAAGAGGAAAGAAACATATATTCAGATGAAACAACCCATTAATACGTTTACATTCAGAGAATAATTTACGTTGTTTGATGTGATTCATGTACTTCACAACCTTGAATTTCCACCAAATTTATCGAGTTCCAAGAAGAGGCAAAGCAAACACAAAATTCCCACTAGCCTTGTTTCTAGTCTTCATCAACACATAAATCATATGATAATGACAATTCATGGAGAACTATATGGAAATATGTCTGCTAATGATGCTTGGGATCAGATCCTTTGTTAGGACCTGGACTCTTCGGTCCCCTCATACTCCTAAGAGCAGCCTCAACCCACTATCAACAATGAAAAAACACACATAAAAATTAGTATGCTAGCATGACTAGATCTTTTGGCATAATAGAGGATAACCATATCACTATTAGACCAAAAACATTAATGGAAGTGTCCTGAAATTCGATTTGTTTTCTACACAAAAGTATATGTTCCTTACATTGTTTTGATCGGTCAAAGATAGTTATTATGTATGTTTGCAAATACTTACAATAGTACATATCTGAATCACTCCTCTGAATGCATTATTTAGTCTGTTTGGAATGGTCTGATAGCTATTATTGGCATCACTCTCAACTTGATTGGGATCTGTCCATTAAAAATAGAGTTGCAGTTAAAGAAGCCAATACAAAAGGGATAATTTAGTCCGATTGATGTGGATGATGGTAAAGTGTATTTATTATGCTATTTTTTATAATAAAAAAATCAAAAATATTAAAAAGGAATGAAGCCATACAAATTCTACCTAATGAAAACCCTTAATCCTTAACACAAAATCGAAGAAGATCAATTATTGTGTCAATCCCAACCAAATACTAAAAATATGGGATGTTTTTCCAAAAAAAAACCACCCAAAATATACCCAACAAGAGATTTCTAAAAGATGTGTTGATATTATTACATTACGTGACTGCAAGTTTCCCTTGCCATCTTAGCTTTGGGATAGGCCCATTGCTTTATTCCTTTCTCCATTATTCACATGCTTGTGCATAATATCTATCCTGCAAAATATTTGCAATTATCCTGCAAAACTTTGACTTGTGTACGCTTCTGTGCATCATCATTCTAGGGTTTCTGCTAGTGATACTGATTATCATTCTGCTCATTTTCACCCGCCTGTTATGTGTTTTAAGCATCGTCTTCTTTCTTTTAAAATAGCTTTAGTCTGGACAATAATTTATTGCTTGGATATTTGTTCAGATGTAAATAACTTCACCTAATCTACTCGTTGTGTGCATTAAAAATCCACCGATGACTGAAAAACACAATAAAGTACACCCATTTTTCAAACATTGAATTATTCAGTTTGGTGAGCAATGCATACAATGCATCCATGTGGAATGATGGATTGAGAAAATTATCCTAACATTCAGCATTTTTTGTATTTGAGACAGAATAGTACATGCTATCTTTGGATTTTACTACCTATATTTTTGCTTGTAAGGCATTGAATCATCTTTGAGAGGAATTTCATAGTGAATTTTATCAGGCCTGAGTGACTTCAGATCATCATAGGAGTATGCTACAACATCCATGTACTAGCTAAGTAGAGCAGTGAACTTGAACTTTTCCTCTTGAGTGTAGCACTTTCCAATGTTCACCATCTTGGGATTTTCCTTGCTACCCAAATTTATCTGATCAAACTCTTAAGAAGAGCTTGAATCCATTTATTGTTATTTGATGAACTTGTCATGCTTGTCAAAAAGCCTCTCAAGGGAAACCAATCCTTTGGGAATTCTATTCCCTTTAAGTTATAGGCATTCTTCACTTGCATCTGAACTTGATTCAGGGGCTAGTTCACTAACTTCAAAGTGGAGCTGTTCAAAGCTATCTTTTTGTTCTAGGAAGGTAATGATTTGGTTGTCACCATTAAATACTTTCCAATGATTGGCATTGTCAGGCACACTTGGTCAAAAGAGTAGTTTGATAATGTACTTGTCTCTTTTAAAATCTAGGTGAGGAACAAACAGATTTGATGAAATAGCCAAAGCATTAGCTCAGTCATTGAATTCCTTAGGAACTATAGAGATGTTGAAAGCATCAAGACATTTAATTTGATCCCAAACCAGATTGTGGTAATGACTCAATCTCTCATTTTTGGTTTGGTATAGGTTTCTCACCTGACAAACCACCAGTTCAGCATCTCATTTAGCATGAAGGAGCTTAATGCCATTGTCATTAGTGGCCTTCAATCTAAGTAGAAGAGATTTCTATTCATCAATATTATTAGTATTGCTAAATTGCAATTTATATGATGAAGGAAAAATATCTCCTTGAGGAGATATCAACACAATCCCAGCTCCTGAACTAGTAGAGGAATAACTGCCATCAAATTCAAGTATCTATACATCATTAGAAGCTGGCCTTACCTTAGATATTTTTTTCATTTGGAAGTGGGGATTCTTGTGCATTTGCACTGTGCTCTATCCTATCTTCTGCTATTCCGTCTAAACCAATTTTTTAGACTATCATTTTTAGAAGTTTCATTAGCTGAAACATGATCATCCTCTGTGGTCAAGAAATAATTACCCATGCCTGAAGACTCAAACAAAATTTGAGCTTCAGGTGTTGATGTTTTAGTGACCACATATTTTGCTTCCTTCTCAGGGAGAAATCTCTGTATGACACCTTTAATCAAGATCCTTGCTTCAGATAAGTCCATGCTTAACTCACCACCAACATCCTTGCAAAAATTTTGCCCAAGAAGAATGTCGTATGAGGCTGGGATGTCAGCTACCAAGATTGTCATCTTGATTTTTTTTTTGGGAATGTTTCAAATGCAAATTGGGCATCTTTTATTTGTCCTAGTAGTGACACTTGTTTGTTCTCCATGGAGAAACATCTCCCAAATGTCTTGGTCAGTGTGAGACCAAGGGATTTAGCTACTTTGGTAGGCATGACATTATCTGACGCACCTGAGTCTATAATGCAATTATTTAGTTGATGTCCATTTATCATCAGGGAGACATAAAATGGTTTAGTCCTTCTGGGGCCAGTAGGAGGAGTAAAGACAAGGTTATTCTGGGTGGATGTGGGAGTGACCTTTGGAATAGCTGGTCCTATCGGGATGGTTTTATTCCTCACACATTCCACTAAATTATCCAATTACTCAGGGTTGGATTGCAAAAATTCAAATTCAAACATTTGGATCTTAGTTTTCTTGACATGGTCAATTATGTCAAATGTCTAAAATGAATTATGAAGAGGGGAAAGGAGTTCATCCTTCTAGTTTTTAGGAGGGGGAGGAGTGATCTATGAATTTGAAGTTGAAGGTGAAGGCAAGTTTGGAGCACTTACTTTTTTAGCAATCACTGGGTCCTTTGGCTGGAAAGGTAGAGTGGTTCCCCATTTAACAATTGAAATTATAGGTTGAGATTCTTCTCTTATTTTGTCCTTATCAGCTAATTGGGCTAACTAATTCTTAGATCATGTAAATACAGCATATGATCGCTCAACTGCTTTACCTTCACTTCTAGGTTCATCTTGATAATTCAGGAAACTAATGTTGGAGTCACCAACTAATTCTTCTTCTCCTTCTGTGAAGAGATTAGCATCATCTTCAAGGTTCAACTCAGGCTAGAAGGAGAAATTTGATTCTACTTCAAGATATCCAACTGATGAATTGGTTTGAGGTGTTTCAATGGCCATTTTTTCCTGAGTGTAAGGAAGACGGTTTGGTTGCTCTTGATTCTAGCAGCATTGCCTTGGTATGCCTAATTAGGGAATGTCCTCCTTTGTATATCTCTATACAAAGGGTCAGATGGCATCCTTTGTGTTATTTTCTTTCTAAGAGCAAGTAACTCATTGGCTAGTTTCTGCACCATTGGATCAGTGGTGCCTGTAGGTGAGTATTCTAAAGATGAAGAGGATTTACTTCTATTAGGATCTCTCCTTATCTTTCCTACCAAGATAAGGTCATCTTCCACCTCAGTGGCCAAATCTTGAGTAGCAGCAAGGTCTATGGGGCTAGCACATCTCAACAGAAAACTCACTTCAAGCAGCTGTGAGTTGATGAAGAAACATTTAAGGTTCTCAAGTGTAGGCTGAGCAATGATAGGAATCCAATTTCTCAACTTATCAAACTTAGCAATGAAGTCCCTCATAGGTTCATGAGGTTATTTCTTCATTTGTGTGAGCTGGGTGAGTAAGGCATGTGCATCTTCTACAGGCTTGAACCTTGCTTTGAACTTAGCTTTGAGGGTGTTCCAGTTAGTGATAGTTTGGGCCTGTAGATGATATAACTAGTCTGCAGCAGCACCTTACAATGTTTCCACAAATAGTCAGACTGCTACGTCCTCATATTCCATGCCTATCACACCACAAGCTATGCTAAAGGCTACAATGTGTTCATCAAGGTGAACTCTCCCATCACCAAATAATTTGGGGAAATTATTCCTTGAACTACATGGAAGCTCATGTAGAGGTGGAGTTAGATTGAGTGGGCCAAAATAGTTACCCCAGGGGCCTTGAACTGCCATGATTGGATTATGGAAAGCAAGGATAACAAATTTGGATGGAGTATGTATAGGTAAAGCTCTGGTGACAATAGAAAAATAAGTTCTACCTTGTATTAGTGACCTAGTATGGGTAGGAGGAACACTCCTAGATCATTGAACTTGAAGTTGTGGAGGAAATAAATCAAAATTTCCTTGCTGAACTGACTCAAAAATTGGGTTAACAACACCTTGAGTTCTCTAGCTTTTGTTATAGCATGGAGTTGTTAGATTATAGGATAAAAATGGAAAATAACTGGCCCTACTTCAACTTGAAGCTTGAGGCTTCAAACTGCTTGTTCTTCTCCATCGGAGTTGCAAAAAAATTGTTGGGTGAATATTTTGTCACTAGCTAACTGATGAGAAGAATAGGTATCTTCAACCATAGCATAAGGAAATTGGTTAGCCTAGTGTGTAGGTTTACCACATCAAAAGTGGACAAATCTCTCCTCTCATCAAGGGGAGGTTCCCTATAAGTATGAAGGGGCTATATAATATATATATAAGCAAAAAATAACACTCAGGGGTAGAATAACACCATCCATCTCTCTTTTTTTAGAGATGATGTTCACAAGCAAAATATAAATCCTAGTGAAGACACTGAAGGCACTTCTCTTTTTTCAGAAGTGGTCTTGCAGGAAACAATAGGAGTTCTTTCAGGTAGTGACAAGTAACTGGTAATAGGGGCATAATAACTAGCAACCTAAGATGTAGCACAAAGTCTCTGACTCGACTGCCCAAAGGTGAAATATGAAGGAAAATGAGGGCATAAAGTCATCCCAAGGTCCTTTACATAGAAAATAGAAAATAGATAAATATACTAAAGGCAATTGTAGGCAGCACAAAGTCTTCCAACATTTGGCTTCAGGACACCTTCTTGCTTATCTCCACTAGTTCTGCTTATTTCATTATCTGGATAAGAACACATTTAGAAGGTAGACATAAGAACAATCTCCTAAATGACACAAGCCATGACAACACAAATTCTGAAAGTAACTTGCTTTCTCATTCAAATGAAGAAATATGATTAACAACCTGAGCTCAAAGTCTCAGTGATATCCTCTCAATCTTGGTAGAGTTTTGCTTCTATTAACCAAAAAGATCCTCTAGCAACAAGCATAGATTTACAAGATATAGTAGCCAAGAAAGGCTTGACACTTTGTTCCATGGAGCGACCCATGTGGCATTCAATGCTTTGAATGCATCCTCAGTTTTGTCAAATGACCATGTTGAAATAGGGCAGCTACCTTAATTGTGGCATGCTAAGTCATCTTAAATATCTCCTCCTAGGTCTAGGTCATTTGGTCTCTCACCTAATGTCTGTGTCGTTGTCTACTTTGCCTTTACTCCAAGGGAGACAAATAAGCCACATCTTCAATGTTTTCAATCTCAAAAATCTACTTTGCAGACTGTTCTACCTACTAGAATAACTACTACATAGATATTTCCCTCTTTGTCTCTTCCTAGTTTTATCTTTTCTTAAAATTTGAGCTCTCCAAGCTATATTCTTAGCTTTGCTAGCTCTTTCAGCTCCTTCTCTCAGTAGTTATTCTCTTTGCCATTTTGGCCTTTAAATGCATTTGGGTCCACGCTCAAGCCTTCAAAGATCAATGGCTATTTCATTGCCATGAATTTGATATCTTTGGGCCCATCATCATTTGAAAGCCAATGGCTAGTTTATTTCCCTAAATTTGATAGCTGCGGGGATGTCATCGGATGTTTGGATCCCAATGGCTAGTTTGTGATGCTCAATTTTTATGTTTGTGGGCTCGTCATCCTCCTTGGCAATTCCTTTAACTTTGTTATTTGATCCTTCCTAAAGGGGACCTACCCTTCGAGGTCTTGAGAAAGGTCTACTTTTTTGTCAATGAGAGCCCCCTGTAAGGGTACATGCCCTTCGGGGTCCTTCAGGCTTCATCAGGTGGCCTTTGGGCTCTAATTCCTTTAGACAAAATGTTTGAAGGAAAACTTCCTTTGCATTTCTTTCTCGCTTGCTTTCTCTTTCCGTCAGGTTTTCAGTCAGCTTTCCCTTCAGTCAGGTTAGTTCCCTCAAAAAAATTTTGAAGGAATTCCTTCAGACTTTTTATTTGAAGGAGTTGCCTTAGCATTTTTGCCATGAAAAATCTTTCCAAAGGAATTCCTTTACTCCATTTGGCCTTTGAAACGGTCCATTTGCTCCTCGCCTGCCCTCCAAAAGGGTTGTTTAAGCCCAAAACTACCCTTCAAATTTTTGCAATGGTCCATTTTGGCTTCCAAGCACCCTCTGCAAGGGCACTTGTCCTTCGAGCTCCTCTAGCAGGCCTTCGATCATTCCTTCGAACAAAATGTCTGAAGGAATTACTTCATGGAAAATCCCTCTGAAAGGTATCTCTTTTTTTCCATTTAGCCTCCGAAAGGGTACCTACCCTTCAAGCTTTGGGATTGAAATGACTGATTGAAATCACCAAAGTGTTGAGAACTCATTTCTTTCCTACAGAGTTCATAGAAATGGGTCTATGGAGTCCATAGTTCCTAGTCTATAGAACCAAGAAACTAACCTGCAAAGTCTGTAGTTCCTAGTCTGTAGAAATAAGTCTATATAACCTTCCCTGTAGAGTCCATAAAAATGAGTTTGTAGTTTTCAAGCCTACAAAGTCTGTAGAAATCAACTTGTGAAGTTTGTAGAAATGAGTCTGTAGAACTGGGCCTGTAGAGTCCATAGAAATAACCCTGTAGATTCCATAGAAACCTATCTATAGAGTCTATAGTTTCCTTCTTGTGAGCCTTTGATCACTCCTTTGAACCATTTGATTGAACTGACTGATTGAACCAACTTTAGTTTAACGGTTCAATCTTGTGTTCTGCTCATTCAATTGACCGCTTGAACCATCCGCTCGTTGAACCCGTTGAACCTTTGAACCCGTTGAATAGTTTTGGTTCAAATTTCAACGGTTCAATGGTTCAATCCTTCTTCTTTTCATTAAGTCTTTTGAAGTCATTGAACTTGCTGAAGTGGTTGAACCTTGAACTTTTGTTGAAGTGCTTAACTCTTTAAGCTTGCTGATGTCATTGAACCTTTGAACCCATTAAACCTTTGAACCCATTGAACCATTTTGGTTCAAGGTTCAACGGTTCATTCCTTTGTTTAAAACTTGCCGATGAACCTTTTGGTTGAACCTCGACGTTGAACCAAGTTTGAAAACACCTAAGTGTTGGAAACTCATTCCTTTTAGAGAGGTCACCTGTTGAAGTCATTGAACCTATTGAACCTACTAGTCCCTTAACTGAAAAAGCTTGAAAAATGAAGAATTTGAATGCTCAGAACAATCTTTGAGAAGGGAAGGGAGGATTTTGGCCTGTAGGACCAAAAATGGTTCATATGTTGTCCCAAAAAAAATGAGTGACAAATTTTGGGAACAATAGAACTATTCTAAGTATATAAATAGAAAATAATTAATGTACTTAACTTGTTTTAATGCTAATGTAGTTTTAGATCTAGAACTAGTAAGAAGCAGACTAGATAAAGATTCTAAAACAATCATTAAATTTTGGATCTGATGCTTCTGGAGATGTGAACACTAACGTTAGTATAGAATGTTTACATCAATATTATTATATGATTTCAATGAAAGTGTCATATATAGAATACTTTATAAAAAAAAGGATGTAACCACTAGATGCTTCTAGGTTTAACTTCACCTTCACTCTACTGTATTCATATTTGGTTCATAGACTTTCACTCCTTATAAATTTGCAAAACCCTAGTTATTCATATTTATAATGACCTTGAGTAAAAGTGGGTTAATGCACACACGATGGTGAGCTAACCCCAAATACTACTTTGTCAAGGAGTGCTACCTACATAGCCAATAATTCAAATAGGGCCACATAATGTTGTAGTTTTCCCTATGTGTTGGCTTGTATGTGAATCATGAAATATGTGCAAAGTAAGTACAATAGTGATTTAGCTTGTAAGTTGGAAAATTAGCATCTTGGGATTCTCATTTAATATTTTAAACCTATATATGTGTTGTTCATATGACTGGTATAGAAACAGGAAAAAATATGGAAGCTTTGTTCAATTTAATTCTCTTTTATTTGAATGTTATGTTTTATAGGTGAATAATGAATGAGGGTTGATCTTGAATTAATATCAATCAATTTGGATACGTAATTCACATTAAATTACTTAGGACAACCATTATTATATATTTCTTTTTCTAATTGGATGATTTTAGGGCACTGGGCACTTGCATCGGGTTAGTTCACTAGCATTGACATAGGTGTTTGTCCTAGACATTAATGTCAAGGGAGTAGGAAAGTAAGTATAAACTAAAAAATTTTCGAGGTTGAATATAAGTAAGTTTAAAGCATTTTGGGCAAGATAGAAGGTTTGGGTCATCAACATAAGACTCTTCAGACTAAAAGATAGGCCAAGGGGAACAAGATAGAGTAGATGCAAGACTTCAAAAAATGGGAAAGGTGCAGAACTGAGAGCATTAGCCAAATCCTAACTTTACTAAGTATACAATATTGAGGTGCTATATAATCCATAAAACAATGTATACAAAAAGCATCACAATGCACTAATTTTTCATGAATATAAATTATTTTTATATTTTAAAAAATGTTTTTCGTATACATAATCTACTTTATTAGAATTTAATAATGATTTATGAATCAATATAATGTAATGAACATGAACATAAAAAATAATACAAAAATATTTTTAAAATTTGAATATAACATCTCCAATATAAATTCAATGAATAATTTCAATTTTATATTCTTTAAACTTTTATTACAAAATTTTCACCATTTTTTGAGTTTCTTGACATTTAAATATTGTAATATTTTCACCCATGTTTTAAAAAAGGTCTTCTATTATGTTGGTGGAAATTTTATTGACCCATTATCCTTCTAGTAACTTAATTCCATATTACCAAAGACTTGCCATAATGGAAGTTACTCAAAACATAATGTGACGTGTGAAGTCTTAACAAATTATTTAAATATTTATCATGCTTATATTGTAATTTGGAATTTATAAAGGACAAGGTAATAAAAACTCTCTCATATTCAATCGAACTGAAATTCATTGTTTACATAGATTATCCAATGAAAAAACTCCCACAAATTTTCCTACAAAACATTTCTAAAACCTAATTTTAGAATAGCCGAATTATGTTCCACTCTTAGAGGGATCATTTGATAATTTTGATTGATTAAACATTATAATGGATTTTTTTTTATTTATCACCTAACATTTTGTTGTTTAAAACAAGGGAATTTCCATTCCATTGATATCAATAGTTTAAAAAAAATGTTTAATAGAAGTAGTCATTTTTTTTGGGGTAATCTCTCTACAAATGAAGCATATTTAGAGCAATAGTATAATAGGTGGGATTTACTATAATCATATTATCAATCCATTCATTCTTATGTAAATGATATCATATTTAATATACTAAATAATATTTAATCTCTCTTAACCTTATTTTTGTTGATGATCAAATATAATTAAATAGTGGCCTTGTAACAAGTTACTCATCAATGTACCATCAACTAGTCTTTGAAAGCAATATGGGGTATCTCCTATCTACATATAAATGAACATAATTATCCAAGTATATTAAAATTTATAAAGTATCTTGTATTTCCAATATGCATCGAATTATTCCAAATCTCAAATTTGGAACAAAAAAAAGTAGTAAGTGGATTACTATAAAAATTATTTATATCCAGATAAATATGTCTTCTTCATCTTGAAAAATCAATAATATATAGAGTTATCCCTTGGGCATGTTTAATTAAATAGTTATTTTCATCCAACATAGGAAGGAGGCCACCCAAATTCATAAATATATCTATATTAGTCAAATGATGTATCAAATATTGATCCTTATCCACTTCTATGGGATGTTTCTGCATTACTCCCAATAAGGATGGATACTCATCGTACACCCTATGCACTTGTTGATACAAGGAGATCCACTTGGTATTAACATATTTTAATAGTATATTACCTTATATAAATATTTAGATCTCCATGGACCTTTTAGGACTATAAAATAAGAGCATGGACCTCAAAAATAATTGCTTCAAATTTTGCTACATATCTAAAAATTTTGATTGTTTTATATGTTTTATTATTTCTATGAGCCATATAATGAATGGAAATCATATACAATCAATAGGATATTTGGATTCTTACACACATGCTATTTATATGACCTTAAATTATAGATGCCCATTTAACCTAGAACATGCCAACATTTTTTAATTACAAAATCCTCCATGCCAATAATATTCTTTTTAGCTCAATATCAGGGCTAAAAGGGTCCTTGTCCCAAAAACATATAAGCCAAAAGAACCCAAAAAGGTCTAGCTTAACAATATAAATTGTTAAGGAATTGACCATAAAAACAACCATAATTTATAGAATTTTAGATAATATATATAGCCAAAATATAGTTTTACCAACTAAAAACCTAAGATAACTACCCAAAAAAAAGATCATGCCCTTCTTAAAAAAACCAGTCAATAGACATTTTGGTTATTACTCTAGAATAATCACTTCAATTACATTCTCATCACTATCAAACATCATACCTGAGTTAGGCACCTTGTATTTCTTCATTGACAGAGGAATAATCTCCTCTTGACCAATTTCCACTAAAGCTAGACAGAAATTTTCCATCTCTTTTCTTGACTTTGGACCCATAGAAACCTCCACATGTAAAAACTTCAATTTTTTTTTGCATCTCCCCTTATCCATATTCTATTTTATATATCCTTTCCACTGAGAGGGATCCTTAAATATACATTGTGCCACTCCTTGCACCAACCACTTAATCACTTTCAATCTCCCCATTGACTATCATTGATCCCTCCAAGCCTCCTATTACAGAGTTAGAAGTTGTAGATCCTTAATTATCAGCATGGATATACCCTTAGCACCTTCCTTCTCTTTCTCACCATATCATACTTCTTTGACTTCTTGGGTGAAATTGATGAGAGACAAAAAACTAGCTTCCAAAAGATGAAAAACAAACAGTGGTATAAACCCCAAACTAACTTTGCCTGAGAAAGGCATTACTAGAAAAGGTCCTAATAGAAGTGAATCAATTGATGATAGAAGACCTTCCCTATGCTCTAGCCAAATGAATAATTCCACCATTAATTTAATTTGTTCCCTATCTAAAACCATAATACATAGATTGCGATAAAAAAGGGACATTAGATCTAAATTAACTCAGACTATTTTCCTTACAGCAAAAATCTCCAAACCCAACACCTCCTCACCCATCTCTACAACTTCAACAACAAGAATATATAAGACATTAAAAAATCTAGGTGATGGTACCTGAAAAACCCATCTTCCTTGATTTCACTCCCCCAAACACTCATTGCCACCCTAATGATTTAATGCATTCTAGTTCCATGCCAAAAAATGCAACCCAGCCAGCTACCCAAACCCTAAAACCAACCATAGTTCTCATCACAAATAAATTCATTCCCTCTAAATACATCACATGAAAATCCATCATGAATCTGACTATCTTTCAATATTTTCATAAATGTAATCATCTATGATGTTGTCATCACTCTACCTCCATCTCAAGGCATGTCATAAAACAAAACCACTACCAACTATATTCATAATTTCAACATTTTTTAAGTTTTACACATATTATATCTAAAAATTAGAGGTCAATATGCTCAATCCCCATAGAGTCACTCCATCCTTCCTTGAAATTATTAACTCTAGAAGTCATTGGTTGATCTATTCCTATGTTGGCCAAAAAATCAGTAATTGGATTACTTTCCTAAAAGAAATACAAACAATTCCACTCAAAAATTGATTTAGTTTAGGCCAACTAATCACAAGGACATTCTCTAATTTACAAGATTTGAATCTCTAACTTTTCAAAGCTTGAATGACCACCTAAGAATCCCCTTCAATTTCTAGAGAGGAAATACCATAATCCAAAGCCTACTCAATTCTAGAAACTAATGCCTGAGCTTCCACTTTATTATTTGTTCCATCAAGTAGTTTCAAATTAATCTCTCTTATTAATAAGTAACTACAATGTTTGATTACATAGCCAGCCTCTAAAGCTCCTATATTCCCTCTATAAGCCCTGTCAAAGTTTAGCTTAAACCACACTAGTTGTGGAGAATACCAGACTGTTTATTTTCTTTTCCTCTTATTCTTCTTATCTATAATTGACCCTTTAATAGAGGACCATGCCAAAAAATTTATTTAAACTGCATATTACAAGTTAATAAAGGTTTTCAACATTAAAATTATGTATATCATCTTATGAAGATTGAGTAATTTAGTCTATAATACATCAATGTCCATAGTTTAAAAATGATAATAAATACCCATGAAATTATCGACTATTGCAACCTTATAAATAGACAACACCACATATCATGCATGTTTAATTTTATATTTGAAGTCTTCTTTCTCAACCATGGCTAGGCATTTCACCTAATCCAAACCATTGCTTTTATGCCAATGAGAATGAGGAAAGTGTGGACACTAATATAAGTGATGATGGTCTTATATTCTAAAAATATGCTATAGGACAACCTATTTTTAGAGTGTGAAAAGTAACAATCACCTAAATTATTTTATCTAAATGATTATTTTGAATGATCTTTTCCAACTGAGATTTAATTTTTCCTCTATTTTAAAAAAGTATTATTTGAGTTATAATGTTTTCCTCATATGATTTTTCATTCTTAATATTAAAATAATCATCCATAGTTTTCCATCTAAAAACATGCCTCATAAATCTATTTTCAGTGTTATTTTCATCTATCATTCCTACTTACTTCTCAACAGTATCCAATTTCAGTTGGATTATCATGTCATTACCAATTTTCCATCTACAAATTGTGCATTTTTCATTCTTTGGCACCTTCATTTTTATTTTCATTTTCAACACATTAAATGAATGGAAACTTGGCCACCCATTCTAACTTGAAATTCCATCCCAAATCCCATTTTATTTTCTTTCTATTCTAGTAGAATTCAGTGTTTCTGAAGTATTTGTTGTGGTGGAACTTCCTTGACTACTAAAATTTCCACTTCTAGCATTCAATCTATTAGATGTTGGCATCCAAAAAGTAGAGTTAAATTCCAATCCTTCTAGTAATGTAAACTCGAGTTCATTTAATAAGATGTCTTCAAGTAGAGGCATTCATTGTCATCATTACTAATAATGTTGGTTATTAAATTATTATTTATCTTTTTTTTAATTTTTGATTCAAATATTATCATCATACATTTGCAATAGTGGAGATGAATCAACTGACACTAATGGTTTTTCAAAATAAGATGCAATTTTATTTTTTTTTGGAAGGTGTTACACATCTTTGCTTTCTTAAAGTTTCCTAGTTACCTGACATTTTATTTTAAGAAATATTTTTGCATTACTATGAGAGTTGAATTATTAGAGAAGCATTGCATACTTTTAAAATATTCTCATATTTTCAAAATAAATTATAAACTTTAAAAACAAATATTGTCTATAAGATCATGAGATACTTTAAAAGTTATCACTCTTCTACAAAATCATGGCAATGCATTGGAAGAGAATTGCATGCATTAGAAAACATATCCTTATGTGGAAACACATTATGATCTTAGAGAAGTATCACATTATTAGATAATCATCATAGGGTTATAAAAACATTATGGTGAAGGAAAAACATCACAAGAATAGAAAACATTGCATAAATGTAAATACATTGCAATATTAGAAAAAAAAATTGCATTGATGTAAATGCATTATTGGTTTATGAAAACATCATAGAATATAAAATCCTCACAATTTCTTAGAAAATAATTGCAAGATTAGAAAAACATCAGATGGATAGAAAAGCAGTGCTAGTCTATAAAATCTTCACAAGGAAGAAAAAACATCTGACTTAGAAAAAATCTCTATCTAATAAACATTGATAAATATATAAAATTTCTAAAATGATCATAAACATGATTTATATTAGATCAATAGATTTCCATGTAGGTTGTAAAGCACAATGATGGAATAGTTTTGAATTGGATCAATATATTTCTTCATTCACATCTACTAGTGCTTGAATTATTTTGATTCTTTTATACTCACCCAACAACCATCCAAAGTCAAATCTTGCTAGGATGAAAAGTAGCATATGGCTCAATGAATAATGGATATCAATAATTTCTCAACATTTTTCTTGGACAATTAATAATGGAAGGAAAGCATATTTCTAGCAAGATTCATGGAGTGGCCATTGCCCTCTAGCATAGAATTTTAAGGGAATGGAAATCAAAGTTTTGTTGCAAAATATTTTGGGGTACAAGGTGGGGAATTATTTGGATCTTAATTATAATAAGTTGAGACCCAATTACAGCTGGACAATATTTTTGTACCTTCCCCTCCTATAGGTTGAAGTAAGGGCATTGGAAGAAAGTTTGATGCTAAGGAAAGTCTTTTTTAATAATAAAGAATATCAAAATCACTAGACTAGGGATTATATATATATATATATATATATATATATATATATATATATATATATATATATATATATATATATATATATATATATATATATATATATATACATATATACATACAATAAAACTAGGTTATTAGATGGCAGAAGTAGTGGATGATTCTCTAGATTTTTCAAGTTTTCTATTTTGGGGTAAAGAAGGACATTAAAAAGTAGGGGCTTTTTCTTGGTTTATGGTTCAGAGTTGCATTCTCACCCATGACCATCTCAATAAAATGGGTTTTATAGGGACGTTGAGATGTTGTATGTGTAAACAAGAGGAAGAAATAATGGATCATCTATTATTTAACTATTCCTTTGCTAATTGGTGTTGGATCTAGTTGTGTAATAAATTCAATTGGGCTTGGGCTTGGGCTCCAACTCTATGTCAAGCCTTTTATCCCTAGCTTATAGGTGATGTGAAGCATTCACTCTAAAGTTTGTGGAGATGTAGTACCACTATTATAATCTAGACAATTTGGAAAGAAAGAAATACTTGTATCTTTGAATATAAAGAATGTCCATTACATGTAGTTTTAAGGAAAAATGTGGTTTTCCATGTCTGAAGTGGTTTCTATGCATATGAAGAGGAAACACAATTTTTGATTCAATGGGATATGTATATGTGTGCTAATTGGAAAAATATTAAGCCCCTCATTAATGGGTCAATAGTCGATAAGAAGAAAAAGAGAAAAAAAGTGAAGTAATATGGACTCCTCTGCAACTAGGTTAGTTCAAACTAAATTTTGGTGGGGCATATAGGGAGAATATAGGAGATTTAGGGGTAGGGTGTGTAATCAAAAACTATAGTGGCTCCTTAATAAGATCCATTTCATTAAAACTACTTAATAATGAAGCTCAAGCTCTAGTAGTAGGGAATTGAGCTAGCTTTAGATTGTGTTATATCATTTTTGGAAATCAAAGGGGATTCTCAAGTTTTTATTTAGACCTTGTTTGGTTGAAAGGAAAAATAATGGGAATTTGATAATATTATCTCTATTATTTGGCCTAAACTGAATCAATTTCAAAATTGGAGTTGTTCTCATTGCTATCAGGAAAGCAATCAAGAAGCAGTTTTCCTAGCCAATGTGGGACTAAATCAAAGGTATCCAAGGTAGACAATACCAAGGAAGGATGGGGTGATTGTTTAGGGGTAGAAATGGTAGACCTATAAGTTAAAATTTTATTAATATTTAATAAATAAATAAATAAATAAAAAGGTGGGGGGTACTGAGATTATTTTATCTGGTAAGCTTCTTTTTGTTTGATTTTGGGTAATGACTAAGCTAATGATGAAGGAAATTAGGTAAGTAGGTAGAATTGATGGGGTATTTATGGAATTTTATGGGAATTACTTGGGAGGATGTTTATCTATGCATTGGATGCTACAATATGTTGATACCTCCAAATGAAAGATATGTGCTTAGTGTTTAAAGAACAATTCTCATTTTAGAATTTAGAAAATTTAGGACATGAGTTGTAAGTTTTGGCAATTTAGTTGCCTGTGGTGAAATAATAGCAGAGTAAGATAAAATTTTCCATAATATTTATATGATTTGGTGGTTGGGAACCACCTTGGTCCATTCTTCATGAATTGCAGAGAATTTATGTTAATACTTAGTGAACTATGTGCTAGAATATAGTGGGTATTTAAGTGGGTATTTATATTTAAGCTTAAACTAAAGTGATCTTGGTGTAAAAAAGAGCAAACATAAGGGTAGAGTAGAAGAGAAAAGAGTGATTTCAAATTTTAGTCTCAAACATTATGACAAGTCATCAATTGCAACTGAATATATGTTCAACCAATATATAATACAACATAGCCCAAGCTTAAATTTCACTATATACTAGGCAAGATTCAAAGGGTAATGTAAATAATCACAAGTAAAAAACCAAGTCTACTTTAAGGATTTACTACTATAATCAAATAGCATTAGCACATCTAAATACAATGAAAAATGAAATGAAGCAAAACCTAAGATCCTCCAACTAATCTAGCATATTCACAAATTAGAAACCCTGTGATTAGAAAATACAACTCAGAATTCAAATACAACATTCAAATTCAAGACCTCTACCAGAAATTAAGAGAAAATTTATATTATAAATTAACATATCAAATATGAAAATATTTATATAATTCCTTGATTATATTAATTGCTTCAAGTGTACAAAATTTGCTCCAAAATATCTCCCTTAAAAAATGGTAATACATGCCTTTATAGAATGATCAGGTAGCATATCAGTCAATTACAAAATATAGGTGTACAAAAGATAAAGATAATTGTCCACAAGCTCTAAAATACACATGCTTTTCACAATCATACTGACCTAGAGGCAAGTATGCTAATAAAATAGTGTATTCCTTTACAATGGAATATTCTGTTTCAGAATTTTACAAAATTCTTCAAAATAGAATATTGCTTAATCCACTGGTGGGACCTTTTATTTTCATTTCTAGAAGATGCTCATGGCTTTAGCATGTTTCTCTTCAACTAGCTGTAGATCCACAACAGGCTTCATGATACACTCCACCTCTTGATCTGCACAATCATCAAGTTCCCTATTTTTCCTATCCATGGCTTATTTAATGCTCTTAGCTTCATTTATCATTTCCCCTGCATTGAATATCATGTCCAAGATTTTTCTATTATCAGCCCCAGTTTTACCTTGGCTTTTTCCTTTGATTTCTTGAGTTACCAAAGTAGCCCTATGTTTAAATTCTTCATCACTTATGATTGTAAGGACAATGAGTTGTACAAGATCTATGAGAATAGTCCCAAAAATTTTCTCAATTCTTGTAATTAGTTACTTATCATCTTCTAGGAATATTTACACATCATTGTGCCAAGCACTCAAACTTTGAACCTTTTCAATCACAATTCCTAGAATTATGCTCAAGTGTCCCAAACTAATGGTTTAGAAACTTGGGATCTATTTCCTTGTTCAAATGCTGAGAAGCTAGGAATTTTTTTCCTCTAAGGCTTACCATTAGGTGACCAAGCCATTGGATAATGCACACTACTCTTCTAATGCACTATGTCTCAGCTTCATTGTTTTGAGTGCTTCAAACATGTCATAAAATGACTCATCAAGCATTTTGGTCATTGCTTCAGGCACTGATAGAATTGCCTATGTTTTCAAGTTTTCCTTTTCTCTTTCCAAATTTAAAATCCTCTACTTTATCCCTTAGACTCCAAATTTGGCCTATGATGATTGGGCCTCAATCAAGCTTTCCACATCCTCTTCATGAATTACAACTTTACCAAGTTGTTGACCTCCTATAGTGGTTAATCCCATAAAGGGCTCCACCTTTTGAAAGGTGAATTCCTCTATTCCATCGATAATAGTTCTTATTGTAATCCTTTCCAATCTAATTATTTCAGGGTTGAATTAGATGGTAGTGACTAGATTTTTGAATTTTGGAGGTTCTAGAACCTCCATACCTGAGCTACTTGATGCCTTCGGGGCATCCATCCTTTTACTTTTTCATCCTTTAGTGACCGCAATTCTTATTTTTTCTTCCTCTTATACATGGATTTATGTCATCTTGTATCTCAACATCACTAACCCTTGTCATAGCCCATGAATGAAAAAGAGAAGGAATCTTTTGTAACTTTCCATAAATGAACAAGTCAGGAATGACTAGTCCATGATTTGAGAATTCATCACTGAAGATATTGATTTCACTAGTAGGGTGAGTGAAAGTCAATCTTGGTTTCTTCCTTGGTCCTATGGGGACCAATGCTAGCTCCACCTTCCTCTTTTATTGGGATGCCATAGGGACAAGATATTTTCTTTTATCATCTATAGGTTCTTCCTCTTGTACTTGGGTTTCTTTAGGCTACTCCCCTTCCCTGTCTGTATCATATGCTTCTTCAAGCTCTTTGAGAGCACATTCAATTTTCTCTTTTGGTTCTAAGGCAATCATGTTTATGTATTGAATTAGGGAAGGTGGCCTTTGGGGTAGTGTTGAAGCTAAGGGACCCTTCCCAGGTCTCTCTTCTAACCTCACTTATCTTAATTTCTCTTTCCTTGCCTTGTTCATCATGATTTTGTTTAGGCTACCCCTGAGGCTATGGTTGTGGCTGCTCTTGGGCTATCCCAGATGGAACATGTATCAAGTGATACTAAGAAAGATGCATTTTCCATGTCTCTCTTGAGGGCTTGCCATCCTTGGTTAGCCTATGCACCAACTTGATGTTGTAGCCTTGGATCCTGGCCAATACTTCTTCCTAATTCTTAGTATTAATATATATGGTGTCATGGACATCATGTTGATGTACACATTTAGGATTTGGGAGCTTCTTGTCCTTCAAGAGGCTGACCACTATACCTTTAGGATCCCACATCTTAAGTTCATCAAGTTGAAAACCAAATGAATCTCAATGTTTGGCCATAGTCTTTGCCTATTTCTAGTCCTGGAGTATGGTACCTATAATGATTAGAGGGAATGGGTGGAGAAGTCCTTTTTTATTTTATTTACAAGTGCCATCAATGCCATAGAGGAATTGGGAAGCAATTTTTTGTTCAACTAGCTTGATAGGAACATATACTGGCAACCTGCAAGGCTGGGACATTCTTGATGACTGTGTAGTCAGGGTAGTACCATATATCACCTATCATATCCATGTTCATCTTGATGAGGGGGTTGACCCTAGGCATATAAACACCAATGATGGCCTCAACTATGGCTAGCCAAACACAGTAAAAAATAAATTGCAAGTGATTCCTATAATTCAAGATATATAATTTAGAATAGTGATGTAAAATGGTGATTTTTACATTTGGGGACCAATTTATAATGCCTGGGAACTTTATTGAGGCAAGTAGGTGTCTAGTAGGTATGAAAATATATAAAACTACTTAGAGGTATTCCATTTTATGGTAGTGAATTTCTTGGTGAGGAAGACACTGATTAAATCTTGAATTCGGGGGGCAAGCTTTTGTTCCACCATGAAATGGACAAAAGAGACCCATATTTTATTTACATAGGTGGTTGAGGGTGCTCTAAAGTCTTGATTAAATAGGGTCATTATAACCCTAATACCCTCTCTGAATTAGACTACTAGGATTTTGCCTTCAAAGTCCTTGAAGATATGAGGGCCTTGATGTAACTAGGGTCTCAGGACAAAGTCTAGGTCATGGTTGCTTGTCCACTCCTTGATCTTGGATTAATCCACATGGGGGAGAGGAAGCTTATAATACTTCTCAAATGCCACAAGAGAAATATATACTATTTCCTTGGGGTTTCCCTCCTTAATGATCTATTCATTATCAATTCTATGGTCAACAAATATGGGAGCAAGGATATTTATATAATGTAGTGACTCAAATTTCTCCACAACATGGTGAAGTCTAGACATATGAATAATGACTAGGTCATAGTGCCTCTGGATTACTATGGAAATTCTTTGATCTTCTTTCGTGATGGGTTTAAATTCCTTGATCATGAAGAAGAGTTCAAACTAGTTTCTAACACCTGGGACATTCAATACTACAAGATCTAATTTAGTATCTTTAAAGATCCATCCTTCACTATCATTTGATAAGTAAAGTTTAGTTTCTTCCTTTAATTTCTATCTACGAGCCTCCATTTTCTTTGATCCTGCAAATTATTGACATCAGATTATAAATGATCTCTGTGAAAGCTTTCTCGTGTTGATAAACACAATTAAGTTCTCCTTGGATCAAATTGTAAATAATTAAGTCTATTTGGGTCAATTTTAAGTAGGGTTTAGGGTTTGTGAGCTTTAATGGTGGAATATATCCAAGCTTAGGCTTATACGTGCCTTCGATTTGATTTGGACCTTTACCTTTATACCTTTGCATTTTTGAGCCCACAAGATCTTGTATTTTGTCCTTTTCTACTTGCATGGTGCCTATGTGGCATTGGTCTGGGCCTTTCATGGCATTTTTCATAAATGAATTTTGAGAACTAGCCATTGGAATTTTAAAATCCTCTTTAATTTCACTTTGTTGGATTGAAATCTAAGATTAATGCAAGTTATTGGTTATAATTTGGGCCTTTCCATGTGATTGGGT
Organism: Torreya grandis; assembly: GCA_037957365.1. Taxonomy (NCBI): domain Eukaryota; kingdom Viridiplantae; phylum Streptophyta; class Pinopsida; order Cupressales; family Taxaceae; genus Torreya; species Torreya grandis. The sequence continues at coordinate 160,804 of JARHVA010008071.1, forward strand.
CTTTCTATTCCAAGCCCTGTAGTAATGACACTTAGAATCTTTGGATGCCTTTGCCATGCTTCAAATCCTATGTTAATCCTTTAACTAATGAGCATTGTCCATGCACCGAGTTCACAGGATTTTGGGGCCTCATTGAAAATTCTTTGGGATTTTTGCATCATTGGATCAAAACCCAATGACAAAGCACATGTCATTGATTTATAGAGACACCTGAACATTAAGTTAGCATATTATTAAGACCATGACTCAGGATTAAGTCCCTTAGGCTAAGGTTTGTTTTACTTTATTAATCATTAAATAAACCTTAGGTTAAGGGATTTATGCCTAAGTTATTTTGATTTATACGTAATGGGGCTATGGTCTAAATATTCTAGACCAATGTTTACAACATGTTTTATAAACACAATGTAAACATTGGTATATAATATTTATGAAAAGGACTATAAAATACTTCTAAAAGGGTCAACATGACATAATGTTCCAATAATGCTTAGGATCTTATTGTATTTGACAAAACACATTAAAACCTTTAGCTACATGCACTTGATCTAAATTTTATGCTATAATGATTCTCTTCTCAAAATAAGGCTTAGCATAAGTCTATAATTTAAGGTTCATGATGTTTGAATAAAATTTCATGGGGAACTTAAAGTATAGACTTAGACAAGGTTTATTATGAGTACGTAGATTATAAGGCCATTTCCACATTTTGCAATTTGAAGACTTCTAATGTTTGAGTGTTTTTTGAGCACTTCCCTTAGCCTATAAAGCTAATTCTAAATGTTTCATCAAGATTTTTTAGTGCATTTTGACTTGATCATAATAATTCATTAGCTTAAATTTGACGGTCTCATAGACATCAAATGCATCCTTATAGACATTAAATGATGATTGCATGAATGCCAATTTTAGGCTAATGAAGTTTTTAATTTGATGGGATTAAAGTTGATGATTACACTAGATGTCAAATACGTCATCATGGACATCAAATAACGGTCATGTGAATGCAAATTTTAATCTCATCAAACTATTATGATCCAATGTGAGAATGCCACTTAGCACATCTATGTAGCTTCCTAGGATCTTGGACTTAATTCACTTCATTGGATCTTAATCAATGATGAAAAGTCAGTCATAATATCATAATCCAAGAGTTTTCTTGTGATTGGTCACTTTATCGAGGGGACTCATTTATTTTTTTTCATTGAATGCAAGAGTGTTGCATGTCAATCTTTTAGGCCTTCTATAGTCTTTTAACTTTTTAATTGTGCCTCACACTGTCTGATCAAGTCTTCATGAAAAGTGAGAAGGGTTGATCATGATTTGAGGGCTTGAATGTGATTGTTATAATGGGATATATGTGGTATTCTATTAGTCTTCCTCATGTAATTTGATCAAAGGGTCATGGGAAGTGTGAATCATTAGATCATCTAAGATGCACACTATTTTAGCCAAAGTTTAGGATTTTATCACTCCATTGCATCGAAGGCCACGATAAAGTGAAGGTTATTAGATCCTATAAGATGTAAGGGAGTTAATTTAAGGATAAAAAGATATGAAAGACTTAAGCTTAAGGTGTTAAGACTAAGGTCTAGTTCGTATTGATAAATATGTCGAGGCCTTAGGATTAAAACCTTAGGCTATGTTGTAAATCAAAGGATCAAGCTAACATAAGATTAAACTCAGGGGGGCTAGGACTTAGGATAAGGTGTTAAGACTAAGGTATCAATTGTATTAATAAATACGTTGGGGCCTTAGGGCTAAAATCTTAGGATAAGTTAGGACATATTAAAGGGACCTTGTAGAATGAAGGTTAGGTATACAAAGGAACCTTTAAATGGAAAAGTAATAAACATGACCAAGGACTTTAGACTAAGTTTTAGTTATGTTAAAAATCATGATTAAACTTAGAACATGAATTTTATGCTTAGGTCCAACATAATTTCAAAAGATTCCTACCAGTTTGGTTCCTGCCAACATTCAAATTTACTAAGGGCTTTGGCTAGGGTTTTGAAACATGTAATTCTTGGGGATAGACAACATGGAACATATAACTAGAGTAATAAAGACCATTTATTAGTGATTTTAGTCCAAATCAAAGCCAAAACAAAACCAAGTCTTCCTTTAATAGAGTGAATGATATTCAAATTCTATAAATGATCCTATCATGCTAAATTTTAATGTTCAAACTTTAGGGTTTCTCTAAGGTCCCAATTTTCAAAAAAGGGGGTATTTTAGTCCCAAAAAGTGGAGACTCAAGGGAGAAACATAGAAATATGTTAGAACTTAGAGACTCTAGTTTAGACAATTAATTAGGTCATTCATTCATTTGATCAATATCATCATCCAGATCAGATTATGGTTGAAATAAACCTTGCATTTGTAGAGTTAGGGCCAAACACCAAGACATAGCCCTATTATGTGTGTTCTTTGATTCCACTTACTATTTTCCATGAGGTTCAATAAATAACTTCTAGGTTTCATGTCCTTAGTCACTAATATTGACTTACAACATGTTAAGAAGTTCATTAAGAACCATAATTTTAGCTTAGGGAAGGCTTGGGCATTGCTCTACTTTCAACTAGGCATCCATATCCCTAATAGAGATGCCTTTGGTTCCACTCAAGGCCTTGCCTCACTACCAACCAGGTGTCCATAACCCTGGTGGAGATTACCGAAATCACCTATGCTTATAAAGCTTATGATTTTGCATTGAGTTATTTTTTTTGTTGTATTTTCTTGAGGATTTTATGCTTTTATTAAGGTTGGAAAGTATAATAGCCAAGTTTTAGGATTTGGTCAGATGTTTGGTCTTTAAAAAATCATATATGGCTGCAACCTTTATCCCAGGTAAGGACGTTGATTAAGTGCTAGTATGACTATACCATGATAGTTTGAATTTTTAACCTATAAGTGTAAGTATTCTTAAAACTAATTTTAGGTCAAAATAATGCTTAAGTTCCCATGAAATAATTGACTTCTTTTATTGGCCTTTACTAGTTTCTGTAAATTACAACATTGTGTTGTACATTTTAGGGCCATGGTCATCATATGAATGGGATTCACATCTACATTTTCAAATTTTGGTAATTTCCAAGCAAACTTCATAACTTTAAGTTCAATATTATCCAAGAGGACTTATTAGAATCAAGGAATGAAGCTATAAGAAAGAAACACACAACAAAAAGCAAGAAAGAAAGATAGAAAAGGAAAAAAAATAATAAATATATACATGCCTATGCACAAACAAGGGACAAAAAGGAAGTAACTAAAAGGAAACTAGATAGCTTACCTACTCTAAATCTAACCATCTTACAACTTTACCCCATGAAGACCTCTGGTGGAGCAGCAATAAAGTAGTGCTTGAGGTATTTCCCATTGGTGGACGATGTAAACTCTGCTCTTTATATATTTTTGAACTTAAAAGTGTTGTTCCCTAATGTTTCTATAATCTAGTATGGACCAATCTACAAGGGTGTGAATTTACCATGTTTTCCCTTAGGCTCAAATGCTTTATCCCAAAGGAGAACCAAGTCTCCCTATCTGAACACCTTGATCTTGGAACTTTTATCAAACCATATCTTGACTATGGTTTGATGCCTATTAAAATCAACAAAGGCTTTTTCCCTTACATCTTCCATCTAAATGATGTCCAACAATATAGAGTTGGAAAGATCTTGGCTTTCTTCCATATATTCCTGCATAAATCTATATGTAGGAAATTTGAGAGTAATAGGAAAGATGGGTTCTTGCCCATACACCAATAAAAATGGTGAGGTTCTTAAGTCTTACTTAATTCTTATCCTATCAGCCCAAAGTGAAAAATTAAGGAGCTTATGCCAAGTCCTAGGCTTGTCTATGACAAACTTCTTAATTGCCTTCATTAGGTTCTTATTCATCGATTCAGAGACTCCATTTCATTGGGGATAATGGTTGGATGAAAACTTGAGAGTAATTCCATTCTCATAATCCCATTTTGTCATCTCTATAGATATAAATGCTGACCCATTGTCACATACTAAAGAGACTGGAGTTCCAAACTTAGTACAGATGTTTTCTTAAAAGAAGTTGATCACCTCTTCAGTCCTACATTGTTTAGTGGCTATAGATTTAGTCCACCATATATAATAGTCTGTGGCAGTAAGAACATACTTATGACCTTCAGATGAGTTGGGGTTGATTACCCCAACAAAGTCTAACCCCCATTGAGGAAAGGGTTTATAAATCATGATTGGTTGTAGTGGCATTACTACCTTTGGCTCCTTAGTGCTAAAAATATGACACGAGTGAGATTTTCTCACATGCTTATGAGCATATTTAAAAATAGTTGGCCAATAATAGCTAGCTCTAATAATTTTGTGGGTTGTGGTTCTCCCAGATGGATGTCCACTACCTAGTTTTTCATGAAAGGTGATCATGATTTGGGTGGCTTCCTCTTGTGAGACACATGTCAAATAAACCCCTTCAAAATTTCTCTTATACAAGACCCCATCCTTGATTAAGTAGTGGGATGATTTTAATCTTAGGGACCTCTTCTTCTCCCTAGATAATACTATAGGACAAGTGCCATTAATTATCAAATGTATGATTGAATCATATCACTCACTAGTTTGAAAGTTTTGTTGATCCACTTGCATAATAATTAACCTAGGGTTAGTATTAGTAATCATCTAGATCAATCTTTGGCACCTTACCAATTTTGCTATTTTCATCTCTAGGTCATAATCCTATAAAATTGAAATCCACTCACCCATACATTCTCCTAATTCATTTTGGCTCAACATGATTTTGGTGGCAAGGTCAAGTAAAATAACATGCACTTTATTCCTAAGGATGTAATGCCTAAATTTCTTTACTGCCTTAACCAATGTATATGCCTACTTATCAATCAATGAATAATTTAACTTGGCATTCTTAAAATTAGTGCTCATAAAATATATTAGGTGATCACACCTCTCAATCTTCTAAGTCAATACTGTAGCCATAGTGTGGTTAGATGCAAAGGAATAGAAGTAGAAGTCCCTTGAGAAATCAGGACTTATAAGGACTAGAGCTTGTCCAATGGCCTCCTTGATATCATTGAATGCTTTTCTAGACTCTTCATCCCATGTGACCATGTCATCCTTATTTAGCATGTCATTCAGTGGCTTAACAATTTCTACAAAACCAAAAATAAACTTTCTTACAAAATTTATTTTCCCAAAGAATGATTTTAGCTCTGTCTTACTATTTGGAGGTTCTATTCTAGATATGGCCTCCACTCTTTTAGGATATATAGAGATCCCATATTTGGTTATAACATGACTCAATAATTTACTCTTAGCTACATAAAAGATACTCTTCTTAGGGTTCAAGGAAATGTCATACCTTCTACATCTTTCAAAAACTTGTTGCAAATGCATGAAGTGATCTTCCTTGTTTTTAGAAAAAAATGTTAAATCATCCATATAAATAATGATGCATTTACCTATTAGGCCTTAGAAGGCATGACCCATATCTCTTTGGAAGATAGCTCATGTATTGATTAATCTAAAGGGCATCCTCTTGTAAGCAAAGGTTCCCCAATTTGTGGTGAAATTTAACTTCATCCTATCCTATCTATCAACCAAAACTTGGTTGTAACATAAAAAATGATCCAAAAAAGACATCATATCTAAACCTAAAATAACTTAAATTACTTAGTCTATTGAAGGAATGGGATAGTTGTCCTTCTATAATGCTTTTTTTAAGTTTTTGAAGTCAATACAAAGTCTAATCTTATCATTCTTCTTCCTAAATAGCACCAAATTAGCCACCCAGGTGGAGTGTCTGATGGGGAAGACTATCCTAGAATCTAATAATCATTTGACTTCTTTGAAGATCATAGGTTTCAGGATAGGGTTTACAAGCCTCTGTTTTTGCCTAAATGGTTTGAAACTTTCCTTAAGGTGTATAGTATGGGTAATGACCCTTGGATCAAAGATATTTAAATCATCATAGGACCAAGCTATGACATCCTTGTATTGGGTAAGGAGATCTTTGGATTTATTACTCTTGATGTTTGTGCATGATTTTAACTTACCAATTGGGGTTGATCTTGGAGGCCTAGATTGATAGCATTACAATCTTTCACACTCACTTTGGGAATCTTGGAAACCTCAACCAATTTGTCATGATCAAACAATCTCTCCAAAGTAATCATCCCCTTGGGGATCTTGTTGTCATTCAATTGAATGACTTTACCATTAAATTTGTCCTCAGATAGATTTTCTTTAGTCTCATAAATAATATGAGCATCAAAATATCTAGAATTGGTCATGAAATACAATATCTATTGATCGTCATTGAAGACTTGGAAATGGTTAATGTTATTAGGCATTGAATGATAAAGGATTAACTCAATGCTGAAATTAGGGTAATCTTGGTTGGGTATGAGGTTGGCTGTAGTTGATGCCAACTCATCATTAGCTTGGTTTTATCCTCTTGGAATGGAAATGATGTCAAAGTCATCAAATGATTTAATAAAATCTCAAACTCTAAACTTATACCTTTTTAGGTATGAGAACTTACATTGGTATTTGCTTCTTACTTGGTTAACCACTAGTTCTAAATCCCCATAAACTAGTAGTTCTTTGACCTTGTTCTTTATAGCAAATTGTAAGCCTAGGACAAGGGATTTTTACTCAAAAAGATTGTTAGTACAAGGAAATTAGACCTTGTAATAAGCATGATACTTTATATTAGTAGGTTTAGTTAAAATAATACCAACACCTATTCCAACATTACACCTAGCACCATCAAAATACAACTTCCATAATCCAAAAACAACATGAGCACCCTTGGGATCACATACCTTATTAGTCTCTAGGAAAAAAAACCCCTAAGTCTAAGTCTATTATGTTGACCCTTTCATTCAAAACATTTCACTTAGTTATCATATGTTTTATATTTGGTTCTCTCTCAACCCTGATCTGATTAGGAACTCCCTTCTGAGGTAACCACAAATGTGAGTAATCTGTAGACATGTAACCATTCAAAGCCTTGGTCCATTGCCTACTCAATAAGATTCCATAGGCATCAGGTATATATATAACTTGAATATCAATGAATTGTTTCACCCTAGGATCAAAATCTAGTTGCATATGGACATTTAAAAGATCCCCAATTACCCTAACTCTAGACTTGTCTAATTAGGTAACAACCCTATCAAACTTAATGGGAATTAGGCCAATTTGTTTGTATATACCTAAAGGCATTATATTGGTAGATGATCCTAAATATAATAACCAATTATGTAAGTTTGTACCAAACATCTTGATAATAAGAAAGAAAGGAGGAGACTCAAATTTGGCCTTGTTCATAATAATGTTCATAGTCATGTTGACATGATTAGTCTATGGTGGATTGTTGGAATTTTTTGATAAAGATTCTAATAGAAGGAAATTTTACTCTATAATCTATGTAAGTTCATACCAAGTGATATTAGCCTTTATATTTTTCATGTCCTCGGCTATGTTATAACCAGTCTTAGAAGAATCAAGAATTTCAAGGTTGGGTCTAGAAGTACTCCCTTTAGGTGGCTCAGGATTATTTCTTGAAGAAGTGTCTGGAGGATTTCTAAAATTATTTGGAGGTATTAAGGTAGTAAAATTCTACCTCTAGTCTCTAATCCTTAAGGGATAGGTTTTATTCAAGAACTATTGAAAGGCTTTGATTTCCTCAGGGATCTCATCAGGTTTATTTTCCTCTTGAAAGGGGAAATCAAAGGTGTCCACCATGAAGGCTGGATTAGATGACTTAGGTCTAGAGGTCCCTACACCATTATCCTCATTAGGGACCACTTAAAATGTATCCAAATTCTCTTTAAAAGCCTCAAATTCTTTGAAAAATTCAATACAATCAATTTTCCCATGCTTGGTTATGCAACATACCCTACAATAATCAGGTAATACAATATCAGTAAGATTAATGTCCATATTCTTGTTACTAGAAGATGGATCATTAGCCTTATTATTGTGAAATATATCATTCTAAAATATATTGGTTGGACTATTATACATTTTAAATGAGAAGTTCCTACCTGAACTTTCATCTGTATTTCCAACTTGTTTTTGAAACAGAAGAAAATCAATGCTCAACTTTTGGACCATTTTTAAGATGGATTCATTCTCATTTTTGATAGGACTGAAGTTCCCCAAAGCTCTGACACAACTTGTTATATTTAAGAGCACACATGATTACCATTGTATAAGCAATTACAACATGTAGAATTACACAGAAGTACAAGTAACTATCAATGAGAAAACACACAGAATGTGAGAGGCAATACACAATTGTATTCAACTCATTATATAAGGAAATTACAACAAAGAGATCACACTCTTTCTTCCACTTCATGGGCTTACAGTAATCTTCCCTCAAGAGTAATCTTCTCTCACTAGGTCACAACTAACAGCTAACACAAGCTGTTGTTCACCTCACTGTACACCTATACAATTGAATACGAACCGGTACTCCAAGTAGATCTCACCATGATATTGCTCCTTGATGTATTGCTATCACCTTGGATCCGGCTTCCCCACCGATCTCCTTTTGACCCTCGCATACACACACCCCTGCAGACCAACCTGATCTTACTTATCACATGTAGATCTCCTCCATGATCTAGCAACACCCTGCTGACTAACCCTGATCTTACATACCTAGAAGAACATGCTCTTCTAGGGGAAGAACTCTCCAAGTTCTACTTATTTCTTCACTTAACAATACAGCCCATGAGTCTATTATATAGACCTCGTGCATATAATGACTAGACTTGCGGCTCAAGACTCTAACTGGTCTTCATCATGCAAACAACCCGTTCACTTAATTGACTATTTGTCAACAGTAGTTTTGGAACCACCACAAGCAATCGACATCAGTCCCTGTCTGACTGGGGGTGACCAACATCAGCTGATCCCTATCGATGTCAGTTTCCTTCTGCACTGTCCTCTGATCGACGTCAGTTTTGGCATGCCGATGTCGGTGACTGTCATGCTCAAAAACCTCAATGTTTGCCTTAAGGTGAAGCTTTTAGCTCCACACCTTAACAATCTCCCACTTAGAGATAAATAGCTGCACCTATACCTAAACTAGTACTTTGTCTAATCTGCATCCTGGCTTGTATTCCTCTTCAAGCTCCCACTTGAAGACTACCCACCACACTCCTCGTGGTGTTAATCCTGTGCCTAAATTTCTTCATTCTTAGCTTACCTTCTTCTACCATTGCTATACTCCCACTCAAATAGCAACCCCTATGAGTAACCTGTAATCAATAACACTTAACAGATCTGGGCCATCTGTTAGTCAAACTAGCTCTGAGAACGTCCAACCTCGCTCTGATACCATTTGACAGGACCAAAGTTCCCCAAAGCTCTGACACAACTTGTCAGATTTAAGAGCACACATGATTACCATTGTATAAGTAATTACAACATGCAAAATTACACAGAAGTACAAGTAACTATCAATGAGAAAACACATAGAATGTGAGAGGCAATACACAATTGTATTCAACTCATTATAGAAGGAAATTACAACAAAGAGATCACACTCTTTCTTCCACTTCATGGGCTTACAGTAATCTTCCCTCAAGAGTAATCTTCTCTCACTAGGTCACAACTAATAGCTAACACAAGCTGTTGTTCACCTCACTGTACACTTGTACAATCGAATACAAACCGGTACTCCAAGTAGATCTCACCATGATCTTGCTCCTTGATGTATTGTTGTCACCTTAGATCCTGCTCCCCCACCGATCTCCTTTTGACCCTCGCATACACACACCCCTGCAGACCAACTTGATCTTACTTATCACATGTAGATCTCCTCCATGATCTAGCAACACCCTGCTGACTAACCCTAATCTTACATACCTGGAAGAACATGCTCTTCCAGGGGACGAACTCTCCAAGTTCTACTTAGTTCTTCACTTAACAATACAACCCATGAGTCTATTATATAGACCTCATGCATACAATGATAAGACTTACAGCTCAAGACTCTAACTGGTCTTCATCATGCAAACAACCCATTCACTTAACTGACTGTGCATCAACAACAATTCTATAACTGCCACAGGTGACCGATGTCGGTCCCTGTCTGACTGGATGTGACCGACACCGACCGATCCCTATCGATGTTAGTTTCCTTCTGCACTATCCTCTGACTGATGTCGGTTTTGGCCTGCCAATGATGGCGACTGTCATGCTCAAAAACCTCCATGTTTGCCTTAAGGTGAAGCTTTTAGCTCCACACCCTAACAATTTTTAGGAGTTGCAAAATTATGTACCTGATTATTTTTTGTAGATGGTACCAATCCCTTTGATCATTTGGATTGAAGCCATTAGTAGGGTGATTTAGGAATCCTAAATTTTGATTGGGAGATGCATGACTCAATGATAATTGAGTTAGGTTTGGGATTTGGTTTAATGCTAGGATATTTTGATTATTGTTTGAGAATAAGTTCATCATAGGAATTTATGGGTTGATGTTTGAGATTGAGTAAGATATTTTCCCTTGGGGTTGCATTTGATCATTTATGGTTATTGATTTAGAATAGGCTTGGGCCAAGGAAGCTATAGGTGGGATAGACCTTTTTAGGTATATAGAAGTCATAGGATCTACTGCATCCTTTTAGATCTCCAAAGTGAGGACATCATCAGGCTTAGAAGGCTCTATGGTCCTACTATACATATTTTAAAATATACCATTGAATGACTTGATAGGCTCACTAGCATCCCTTCTAATGGTGGTGAATTGATGGTAAATAACACAAGGACTAACAATCTTACCAAATTGATCTATGAACACATTGTTGAAATCATTCCAACTTCTGATATAATTGTCAGGAAAGTTTAAAAACCATTCATAAGCTGCATATTTAATAGTAAATGGAAAAAACCTACATACTACATCTTCATGCACAACATTTAGTAACCTTAAGACAAATTTAAAATATTTAATGTGTTCTTTAGCAGTTACTATCCTGGTTGGACTAAATATAGGTAGATATTTCTCAAAGTTTCTTGGGAGATCATGAACCACCCCTAGCACATTAATTGAAGATTCCTCTAATCATGCCATACCTAGATGAATATTGAAGGCATAGGTACCATGAAGAAGTGAATTTGGAAGAGACTTGTCTCTCTTTTACCTACCTTTATCACGTATATCTTTTTTGTGAACCTTGAGCTCAAGTAAAGACTCTCTGGTTAATGAGTGCAATATTTTTCTAATCCTAGGTAATTTCAGCTTGAAATTTGAATATCCTACCTAAAATATGATGTATCAAGTTAACTTTTAAAAATAATAAGAATTAGGCCTGAACATTGAGCTCATTTTGTAAGGGTTGCATAAAAATACTAAAGGATGTTGATATTTGACTAAATTAGCTCAAATATGTGTTCAATTATGTAAATATGATTTATATTTATAAATTTAAGCCCAAATGAACTTTGATTTACAAAATATATGCCAAACTTTGATCAAAATGGCCCATTCTAACCTCAAATACTATGGATATTCAAAGTTCAAGCTAAATTTACTAAGAATAAGCATCAGATCTCAAAGGACTTCGATCTTTGTCTAAGGAAGCACAAAGATGTGTCATGAAAAACAAAGGTCACTAATATTTATATTTATAGGTAAATAATTCATTCAAAAACATAAATATATACTGATCTTTAGACAAAATAGACTAAGATCATCAAAGATTTCAAGAATTTAGGCCCTCTTTCTAGTGCCAGCGAGAGCTTTTCTTGTTGATACCTCCAAATGAACCATAGGTGCTCTTAGTGTTTAAATAACACTTCTCATTTTAGAATTTAGAAAATTCAAGGCACGAGTTGCAGGTTTTGGCAATCTAGTTGCCTATGGTGAAATAGTGACAAAACAAGATAAACTATTCCACACTATTTATGTGATTTGGTGGTTGGGAGCCACCTTGGTCTATTCTTCATGAATTGCAGAGAATATATGTTAATAATTAGTGAGCTATATGTTAGATCTAAGTTAAAAATTAATCTAAGTGGATATTTATAATGAAGTTGAAACTAAAGTGATCTTGGTAAAAAAAAGAGCAAAGAGAAGGGTAGAGTAGAAGATAAATGAATGATTGCCAATTTTAGTATCAAACATTATTACAAGGCATCAATTACAATTGAGTATACATTCAACCAATATATAATACAACATATCCTAAGCTCAAAATCCACTATATGCTAGGCAATCTTCAAAGGGTAATAATGTAAATAATCACAAGTAAGAACCATGTCTACTTTAAGGATTTACTATTATAATCAAATAACATTAGCACTTTTGAATATAGAGAAAAATGAAATGAAGCAAAACCTAAGATCCTCCAACTAATCTAGCATATGCACAAATTAGAAAAATTGTGATTAGAAAATGCAACTCAAAATTCAAAGACACCATTCAAATTCAAGACCTCTACCGATAATTGAGAGAAAAGTTATATTAGTAGTTGACATATCAAATATGGACAATCTTTGTAGAATTCCTTGATTATATTAATTGCTTCAAGTGTACAAAACTCATTCCAAAATTTCTCCCTTTAAAAATGGTAATGCATGCCTTTATAAAAAGATCAAGAAGCATACCAATTAGTTACAAAATATAGGTGTACAAAAGATAAGGACAACAATCCTAACAAGCTCTAAAATACATGTGCTTTTCACAATCATACTAACCTAGAGGCAAGTATGCTAAAAAACTAAAATATGACTTTACAATGGAATATTCTATTTCAAAATGTTACAAAATTCTTCAAAATATAAGATTTTTTAATTTATTGGTGGGGCCTCTAATTGTCATTGCTATAGGATGCTCATGGGTTTAGCATGTTGCTCTTCAACTAGCTCTAGATCCACATCAGGCTTCATGATATAGTCCTCTTCTTGATCTACCAAGTCATCAAGTTCCTCCTATCCATGGCTTCTTTAATGATTCTAGCTTCATTTGTCCTTTCCCATACATTAAATACTATGTCCAAGATTATGTTGTTATTAACCCTAGTTTTGCCTTGGTTTTTTCCTTTGATTCCTTGGGTTACTAAAGTAGACTTATGTTTAAATTCTTCATCACTTATGACTCCAAAGATAGTGGGATATGTAGGATCTATGATAATAGTCCCAAGAAGTTGCTCAGTTCTTGCAATCATTTCCTTATCATCTTCTAGGAGTCTTTCCACATCATTGTACGAAGTACTCAAACTTTGAACCTTTTGAATCACAATTCATATAATTGTGTTTCAGTGTCCTAAATTGATGGTTTTGAAACTTAGGATCTATTTCCTTGCTCAAATGTTGATAAGCTGGGTAATTTTATCCTCTGAGGTTTGCCATTAAGTGACCAAGCCCTTGGCCAATGCACACTACCCTTCTAATGCACTTTGTCTCAGCTTCATTATTTTGAGTGCTTCAAGCATGTCATAAAATAACTCATCAATCATTTTGGTCATTTCCTTACACACTGATAGAATTACTTATGTCTATAAGTTTTCCTTTTCTCTTTCCAAATTTTAAAATCCTTTACTTCATCCCCTGGACTCTAGCTTTGGCTTGTGCTAATTGGGCCTCAATCAAACTCTCCACATCCTCTTCATGAATTAAGATTCACCAAGCTATTGACCTCCTACAAGGGTTAATCCAACAAAGGGATCCACATTTTTAAAGGTCAATTCCTTTGTTCTAACCACAATAGTCCTTGTTGTAATCCTCTTAAAATCTAGTTGTTTCAAGGTTGAATTAGATGGTAGTGACTAGATTTTTAAATTTAGGATGTTCTGGGACCTCCATACTTGAGCTACTTGATGCCTTCAGGGCATCCATCCTTTTACTTTCTAGTCATTAGGTGACCATAATTCTTCTTTCTTCTTATTCTTTTACCATATCTCTTATCCATGGCTTTATGTCATATTGTATCTCAACATCAGTAACCCTTGTCATGGCCCATGAATGAGAAAGAGAAGGAATCTTTTATAACTTTCCATAAATGAACTAGTCAGGAATCACTAGTCCATGATTTGGGAATTCATCACTGAAGAGATTGGTTTCACTAGTAGGGTGAGTGAAAGTCAATCTTGGTCTCTTCCTTGGTCCAATGGGGACCAATGCCAACTGTACCTTCCTCTTTTCGTAGGATGCCACAGGGACAAGCCCTTTTCCTTTATCATCTCCAGGTTCTCCCTCTTAGATTTGGGTTTATTTAGGATGCTCTCCTTCCCTACCTATACTATATGATTCTACAAGCTCCTTGAGATCACCTTCAATTGTCTCTTCTGGTTCTAAGGCAGTCATGTCTATGTAATGAAGTAGGGAAGGTATCCTTTGGGATAGTGTTGAAGCTGAGGGCCTCTCCCCATGTCTCTCTTCTAACCTCACTTCTCCCAATTTATCTTTTCCCTTTCCTTGTTTGTCATGATTTATTCAGGCTACCTTTGAGGTTGTGGCTATGGTTGTTCTTGGGTCATCCCAAATGGACTAGGTAATAAGTGATACTATTAAGGATGCATTTTACATGTCTTTCCTAAGGGCTTGTCATCCTTAGCATATTCTCCAGCTTAATGTTGTGGCCTTGGATCTTGTCCAATAATTCTTCATAATTCTTAGCCTTACTATATATGGTGTCATGGACATTGAGTTGATGTACATATTTAGGCTTTGGGATCTTCTTATCCTTCAAGTGGTTGGCCACTATACCTTTAGGATCCCACATCTTAAGTTCATCAAGTTGAAAACTAAATGAATCTTGGTATCTGATCATAGTCTCAATCAATTTCTATTCCTAAAGTATGGTCCTTCAAATTATCATATGGAAGGGGTGGAGAAGTCCTTTATTATTTTATTTACAAGTGCCATCAATGCCATGTAGGAATTGGGAAGGAATTTCTTGTTCATCTAGCTTGCTAGGAACATATACTGGTAACCTGTAAGGCTGGGATATGATGCACTTAATATTGATGGCTATGCAGTTAGGGTAGTACCATATATCACCTATCATCTCCACATACTTCTTGATGAGGGGGTGTATCTAGGCATAGAAACACATGTGATGGCCTCAACTATGGATGGATAAATGTTGACACAAATAAACTGCATGTGATTCTTGTACTTAAAGATATGTAATTTATAATAGTGATGTGAAATGGTGGTTTTACCATTTGGGGACAAATTTATAATACGTGAGAAGTTAATTAAGGAAAGTAAGGTGTCTAGCTGGTATGGCATCATATAAAACTATTTGGAGGTCTTCCTTTTTATGGCAGTGAATTTCTTGGTGAGGAAGGGACTGATTAAATTCTCTAATTAGGGGCAGTAATCATTTGTTTGACCATGAAATGGACAAAGGAGACCCAAGTTTTATTTACATAGGTGGTTGAGGGGGCTTTAAAGGCTCAGTTCAATAGGGTCATTATAACCCTATTGCCCTCCCTAAATAAGACTAATAGGATTTTGCCTTCAAATTCCTTGAAGATATGAGGGCCTTAGTATAGCTAGGGTCTAAGGATAGAGTCCAGGTCATGGTTGCTTCTCCACTCCTTAATCTTGGATAAATCCACATAAGGAAGAGGAAGCTTATAATACTTCTCAAATTCCACAAGAGAAATATATGATATTTCCTTGGCATTTCCCTCGTTAATGATCCATTCATTATCAATTCTATAGTCAATAAAAATGGGAGCAAGGATATCTATATAGTGTAGCACCTCAGGGTTTGCCACAACATGGTGAAGTCTAGCCATCTGGATAATGACTAGATCATAGTGCCTCTAGCTTACTACAATAATTCTTTGCTCCTCTTTTGTGATGGGTTTAAATTCCTTGATCATGAAGAAGAGTTTGGACTAGTTCCTAATGCCCAGGACATTCAATGCTGCAAGATCTAATTTAGTATATTTGAAGATCCATCCTTCATTATCAATTGACAAGTAGAGTTTGGTTTCCTCCTTCAAATGCTATTTGTGATCCACCATTGTCTTTGTCTTACAAATTTCTCACACTGGATTGTAAATGATCTTTGTGAAGCTTTCTCACGCTCAAAATTATAATTAAGTTCTCCTTAGATCAAATCATAAATAATTGAGTCTATTTGGGTCACTTTTATGTAGATTTTAGGGTTTGTGAGCTTTAATGGTATAATATATCCAAGCTTAGGCTTCTACATGCCTTAGACTTAATTTAGACCTTTGCCTTTATACCTTTGTATTTTGATCCCACAAGATCTTTTATTTTGTCCCTTTTTGCTTGTATGGTGCCTATATGGCATTGGTTTAGGCCTTTTGTAGCATTTTTCATAAATTCCTTTTGAGAACTAGCCATTATCATTTAAAAATGCCTCTTTTATTTTGCTCTATTGGATCGAAATCCAGGATTAGCATGAGCCATTGATTATAATTTGGGCCCTTCCCTATGATTGGATCTTTCTATTCCGATCCCTATGGTAGTGACACTTGGCATATTTTCATTCCTTTTCCATGCTTTGAATCCTATGTTAGTCCTTTGATTAATGAGCATTCATCACACATCAAGTTCATGGGATTTTGAGGCCTTGTTAAAAAAACTTAGGGATTTTCGCATCATTGGATAAAAACCTAATGACAAAGTGCATGTCATTTATCTACAGAGATGCCTGAACATTAAGTCAGTGTATTATGAATATTGTGACATAGGCTTAAGTCCCTTAGGTTAAGGTTTGTTTCACTTTATTAAGAATGAAATAAACCTTAGGCTAAGGCATTTATGCCTAATTTTTTTTTATTTAGACATAATGGGGCCATGGCCTAAATATTCAACGTCAATGTTTATGCCATGTTTAATAAACACAATGTAAACATTGGTCTATAATATTTATTCCAAGGCTTATAAAATATGTTCAAAAGTGTCAACATGACACAATGGCCTAATAACATGTAGGATGTATTTGTATTTGAAAAAACACATTAAAACCTTTAGCTAGATACACTTGATCTAAATTTATGCTATAAGGACTCTCTTCTCAAAATAACACTTAGCATAAGTCTATAATTTTAAGTTCGTGACATTTGAATAAATTTTCATGGGGAAATAAAAGTATAGACTTAAACTAGGTTTATTTTGTATACTTATATTATAAGACCATTTTCACATTTTGCAATTTGAAGACTTATAGTTTTTTAGAGTTTTTCAAGCACTTCCCTTAGCCTATAAAGCCATTTCTAAGCCTTCCAAAAATATTTTGGAGTGAATTTTGACCTTGAGCATAATAATTCATTGGATTAAATTTTATGGTCTCACAGATGTCAAATACATCCTCGTAGACATCAAGTGATGGTTGTACAGACATCAATTTTAGGCTAACAAAGTTTTCAACTTGATGGGATCAAAGTTCACAGTCACATGAACATCAAATACATCATTTTGGACATCAAATTATGGTCATTTGAATGTTAATTTTAATATAATCAAATTATTATGATCTAATGTGAGAATGCCACTTAACACATCCACAGGGTTTCCTAGGATCTTGGACTTAATTCGCTTCATTGGGTCTTAATCATTGATAAAACATCAACTATAGGATCATAATCTGGGAGTTTTCTTGTGATTGGTCACTTTTTTTGGGGGACACATTTTATTTTTTATCATCGAATTCAAGGGTGATGCATGTTGATCCTTCAGGCTTCCGTAGTCTTTTGAATTTTCAACTGTGCCTCACATTGTTTGATCAAGTATTTTTAAGAGAGAGAGAAGGGTTGATTGTAATCTAAGGGTTTGACTATGATTAGTCTAATGGGATATATATAAGATTATATTGGTCTTCCTTATGCCATCTAATCAAAGGGTTGTGGGAAGCATGAACCATTAGATCATCCAAGATGCATGTTCTTTAAGCCAAAGTTAAAGATTTTCTCACTCTATTGTATCGAAGGCCGTGATAAAGTGAAGGCTATTGGATCTTGAAATATGCAAGGGATTTAAATCAGGTCCATAGAGATATGAAATACTTAGGCTTAAGGTGTTAAGACTAAGGTCTATCTCATATTAATAAATATGTCAAGGCCTTAGGATTAAAACCTTAGGCTAAGTTGTAAATCAAAGGACTGAGCTAACATAAGATTGAACTCGAGGGGGCCAGGACTTAGGATAAGGTGTTAAAACTAAGATCTTTATTATATTAATAAATACATCAGGTCCTTAGGGTTAAAATCTTAGTCTAAGTTAAGACATATTAAAAGGACCTTGCAGAACAAAGGTTATGTATACAAAGGAACCTTTAAAGGGAAAAGTAATAAACGAGACCAAGGACTTTAGACTAAGTTTTAGGTATGTTAATAAGCATGATTAAACTTAGAAAATGAATTTTATGCTTAGGTCCAACATAATTTTAAAATATTTCCACTAGTTTGGTTCCCACCAACATTCAAACTTACTAAGGGCTTTGACCAGGGTTTTAAAACATGAAATTATTGGGGACAAACACCATGGAACTTGAAACTAGAGTAATAAAGACCATTTATTAGCAATGTTAGTCCAAATAAAATCTAAAATAAAACCAAGTAATCCTACCTTTAATAGATTGGATGATCTTCAAATTCTATAAATGATCCTATCATGGTAAATTTTCATGTTCCAAATTAAGGGTTTATCTAGGGTCTTAATTTTAAAAAATTGGGGTATGTTGGTCCTAACACAATCAAGAAAAGGATTCTATATGTTGGTTTTGTTTGGTTCTATAGTATAGAGATGGAGTTGATGAAATCACTGGATTGACCTTTGAGATTTAGAGGGGCCAAAGCTAGAAATATGGTATTCATAGGAAGTGTTTCTAAAATGAGGATAATGAATGTTTTCTAGGTTTCCATTTTAGGAGTGACAGATGCCTTGGAGGTGGTTCTAGGAGTGGAAGTGTTATCTGAGAATAAAAGGGTGAGTTAATTCTAATTTGGAGTCTCTCTTTGAAAGCAACTTGTGTCTATTTATTTTTTAGCAAGAGCATATAAATAAAATGGTCGAGTTTTTTTTTGGCTGGAACATATGGTAGGCTTACTTTCATCGTTATGTTATTGGCCTTCAAGACTATTTCAAGAATTACCATTCCTTGATAAGGATGGTCTGGGTTTTATTCCTTTATCAGTGTTTCACATTTTGAAAGAAAGGTTTATGTATTTGATTAATTTTTCTCAAGAGGTTGAATAAGCTTGTTCAGGAAAGGGTGGGAAGGAGGATTTTAGAGGAGTAGCTATTTTCTATGTGTAATATTTTTTGATCCCCATTTTATAGTTAGAAGTGTGGTGAGCTCTTCAAAGGACTTTGGGTAGGTTGAAGGTGAAAAATGGATAGCATGCTAGGTTATGAGAGGATTATTTCAAGTACCTCTGTGGTTGTTGGAGTAGAGGAAAGTGGTGAAACTTCAGGGAAATAGTAAGAAAAGATTGAATTTTTAAAATTTGATATAAACCAAGAATCTGATGTCTGACAAAGAATTGAAAGTGGTTAGGCTAATGTTGGGGGAATGTTCTCATGTTCAAATGGTCTAATATCCTTTGCCATATAAGAAAGATAGGGTGTTAAAATAAAGTCTAAAGGTTGATAATGTTGGGAAAGAGATCAAGTTAATAATAATTAAATAAAAGTAGGATTATGAAACAGTAGGTTCTTTTTGTACTATTGGTTGGTTTTCACTATTTAGTTCTTTATTGTTTGTAGTTGGTTAATAGTAACTAAGATATTTTTGTAGATATAAAATTTGGTTATAGTAAGTTTGATTTTTTGATGGTCATATGCCTTTACAATTCTATTGTTAAGCTAGGCCATTTGGTTTTCTATCATCACTATGTTTTTTGGGAAAGGGACCCATGAAGCCTTAAAACCAATATAATAAAACAACATATTTAAAAAAACCTAATCTGGGAAAGTGTCCAAGAATAAATTATCTCAAAACATTATATTTATAAATAAAATAAATTTCATTGCTTTGAATAGGATCCAAAATAGAGTCTAGACATGGAAGATAAGTCAAATGGGATAAATTACATTTAGCGAGTTTTGACATATTACTAGAACAACATTTATTTAAATCCTCCAAAACTTAGCCTCATAGGATCAAACATTTTACATCATTATATCATTCATTATAAAGATTACCAACACTTCAAATGGGAGTCGAAATGAAGTCTATATGCTAAAGATATATATAAAAAATAAATTTCAATTTTTCCTTTGCATTCAGACACATTTTAAAGGTTGGCATAAATTCACATATTGTGCGCCCCTATGGTCAAGTTGGCCTAGATCCCAAATCGTGCTTCTTCTACATATCCACTTGGATTTTATGTAAAATATATAAAGTTAAAGCCTTAAGACATTGGACAAAGATGATACTTGGAATGATCACAACACATGGAAACCAAAAAAACTTATAATTTGAGAACTTTAACTTTACACAAGGTAAACAAATGTGATTTACATGCCCATGAGCATGGTAGACTAATACCAAATTTTTGGATTCTCATTTGGATTTTACACAAAATCTATGAAGATTGGGACTTTGAATTTTAAACAAAGATGATATTTCAGACAAGAGTTTTCTAGTTCTTCAAATGGGATGAAAAAAATAAGTTTATATGTGCAAGATAAGACAAATTAGAATAATTACCCCTGCTACACACTCAAGGTGTGAATGGTACTTGATTTATACATTTGGATTTTGTGTAAAATATATGAAGTTTAGGCTTTTTATTTTTTATAGGAATATGATCCTTGCAATGCAAGATTATCAATATTTCAAACATGAGTCAAAATAGAGTAAAGATGTGAAAAATATGACAAAATGGAAGACTTTCACCTTCTTTCACTTAAGGTGCAAATGGTACTAGATTTATTTATTTAGATTTTACATTAAATCTATGTAATTTATGAAATTAAGATTGTAGATAAATATGGACATTGATATGATATTTTTACAAGACATAAAACAAAATGAAGTCTAGATGTGAGAGATATGACAAAACAAAAAATTCACACTCATCACACACTTGAGGTGAAAATGACCCCTGATTTATATGTCTAAGACTCCCAAACTTTAAAAAAATTGGTCCTTGAGATAATATATTTATAATGCTTCAAAAAAGAGTCAAAACAGAGTCTATGTGTGGAATATATTACAAAACAAAATATTTACACCCATCGTACACTTGAGGTATGAATGACACTTAATTTATCCATTTGGATTTTACACAAAATATTTAAATTTTTAGATTATGTGACTTTAAAAAAAATATGATATTTAAGATGATATATTTACAACACTTCAAGTGAGATCTCAAATGGAGTTTAGATGTGAAAGATATGAAAAAATAGAAGAATCCTATATGTGTTGCACTCGAGTTAGTATTGGTACCATGACAAAGTTTAGATTTCTAAAACATAATAATTTATCAAGTGAACATGTAGAATAACTTGAAATAATCACTTTTTATAGAAAAGGAATCCAATATTTTTTTAGTTAGAAGACATCAAAAATAGAAGGGGGAAATTGAACCGAAGATGTTTATGATGCCCTACTAAGCTAATACCAAAATTCCAGTGTCTTCATGTGAAAACTAAAACTTTAAAAATATCATGAATTAAAATTTTGGGTATAACATATTATAATAAATATTTTTTTAAATTCAATTTTAAAATATTGATGAATATTATTATGATATCTGAATAAATAGAAAAAATATTTATAATTTTTTTTATGAAATCATAATCATTAATATTTTTATTGAAGATTATATACATTGAAAACCTTTTATATCTTTGCATGTTGGCCACCTTATCCTTCTACAAAATGCATTTGCATTGAATTCTACATTGGAAAAATTCAAACTATACATTTCATGCTGATTTTTATGTGTTTAGAGTTCTATACATGTTCCTTGATTTTCACGATCATATTTATTTTTCAAATTTAAGCCTAAAAATGCCCAATATTGGAAGCAAAGATCAAATCCATCATTTCTATGAAATACAAAATACCATATAAATGGATGAAGATATATTCAAAACTCCATATACATGTAAGCCATGTATGAGGATGCAAATATAAATGTAATGGGCATACCATCACCTTTCCTCAAAACATTAATGCAGTTTCTAAATAACTTCCATGATGAAATTACTAGCTATATATTTTATTTGTTAAAAGGAAATTATTTGTTAAAAGGAAACGTATTAAACATAGAAAAAATGATTTCTATGTCAATACATCACATGCCACGCAAGCCTTGAAACAAACTTTAACTCATGATGCATAGTACAAAGATGTCATAAACAATGAGCATGCACTCACATCCTTACCTTCTCAATGTAAAGATGCCTTATCTAGGCTTTGCCATGCATATATTGACATTCCATAAATTATGGAGATAACAAGATCATTTTATGGATATGAAAATAATTTTTCAAGAAATAAAAGCATTAATCCTCATTCTTCACACCTATATTTCGTAATACACGTACAAAAATGGAGGAAATACAAAGTTATTTTCATTCTATCGATCAAGCAACTCCATATGCTATGTCTTGGTGGAACATTTATTTATCACTTATAAATGAATATAATATAGAAGGACTATTTGTTATGGAGTTTTATACTCTATTTATTACAAGATAATGTATGCCAAAGCATGCACATATTAAAGAAATTGAAATGAACGAGCATGCACTTAATTTGTTGCCTTATCATGATGATAGATTTGGTAGTCAATCAAGATTCAATTTTTTTTTTTTATCAATATGTTATGATGCACCATTGTATCTAATAAATAATTTTTTTAATGTTAAGTCACATATTATTAAGTATAATTTTCTGCTTACTATTGTAGACCTTAGTCAACATTTACATGACTTTCTTAATGATTTTTTTTTAACAACATATTCATTTCTGATCTAACCTATGGGAACAAGATCCTATTAGATAAAATTTAGAGACTATTTGTTAGACATGATCATGAAACTTTTATTTCCAACTTTATTATTTACATTCAATGTTGTTTCCAAGTCAAATAATGATATTGTGTCTAATTACACAGACATTTTTTTATATAAAAAATAATTCAAAAATAAAGCTTAAAAATATTTAATTTATTTTTTTTAATTTTTTAGAGATATATATATGTGCTACATCTTTATATATATAATCTAAAATACATATGTTTTATTAATATCAATGACACAAAATCAAAATATTTTGAGAGGAGATTGGAAATGTATCTGGGCTCATTATGCCAAAAAGTGATAAACACTATTATATTTTTACCTTGATGCAAAATGGCCCAATTTACATAAAACTATGTTTGGAGAGTCACCTATAGATGCACATGAAACCATCATTAAAGAAATCAAAATATTATTCCAAATTAATACTTTGCATCCCTCTATATGCATCAAAAATTTACAATATTTTGCAAAGAGATAAAAAAATGTGAACAAAAAAAAATTGGTACAATTTACATTTATTGTTTTGTTATTAGAACAACCTATCTCATCAAATACTACACACAAAATATTAATAATAGGTAAAAATGACAACATAGAGGATCCATCGATATTAATAGATTCCTATGGTTATAAAATGCACCTAATATTAATTTGTAGTTATTTTTTTATAAGAATACTTTAATTTTTTATTTCGTATTATAATCCACAAAAAAGTGTTCTAGAGAAACTAGATAATACATTGATTAATCATCAATGATCCTTATTTAAAAAATACTAAGATATTCACAAGTAATACTATTGTGGATGATGGAGATGTTTTGAGTCATGTTCATAGGCAGACTAAATGTTGTGAATAAAATTTCTTGAAAAGGAATACAATATCCTTTAAATGTCATTATAGTGTACTTCAGAAATTATATATATAATCTTCCATGATAGATGAAAATGATGGTAAAAAATATATTCCATTGCATAATGATGACATATCAAAATTCATAACGTAGATATGATTTGCATTTAAAGAGAAAATATTTGTTTTCATCTTGTTCTTTCTCATCAAATCATGTTAATACAAATTTCCATGTATACGTCAAAAACATAAAATTAATCTAAAAGTTATTACCATATTCTGAAAATAATTTTAGAGTGTTTAAATATACATGAATCATATTCAATAACCCTCAAGAAACTTTTAAATTATACTATTACTAATCATGATTTCATTAGAATCACTATCATTTATAAGAGTCGTAAGATATTGGTCTTATAACAAGCACCATAACATTCACAATTAGAACAAGATAAAAGTGGCAGCAATTGTTCATGTCTTCCCATGGTAATTTACAGTTCCATAAAAAATATTATGATTAAATATTATGATTTTTTTTTTTTAGTGATCTCTTCTTATACGAATCATTTCACGACATCATTGCAAACATTGGTACCACCAACAAAAAAATTATTACAAATTGGGAAAGAATGGAAAAAACTTACCATCGATGGCATGTTGACCACACCTTATATAAATTAAATGAGTTTTGGTAATTACCATTTAGATGGTATAACCATTAACCACAACTTTATAAAATTAATGAATGGAATATCTTGTCTTAGTTGCACCCTAACAATGATATGCAAATAAATGAAAACAACATGCTTTGTCATTGTTATTTTGACATCCACTATCATTGGAATAAAAATTAACTTTGTAGTTTCTTTAAATATTTAACTCTCTTACATAGAGTTAAATAAAGTTATTAATCAAAACCGATAATCTTTTTCCTCAACCTCTCACACCCTTTGTGATTTTACAGAAAAAATAAGAGATTATAATTGACATTATTTTTCACCATATTAGTGTCAAAAAGTTATGCTTATTTTCAATTTATGGGTTGAAACTAGGTTGGTCAATGACACTTTTGGTAAAGTTTAAAATATCATTTATAAAATTGGGATAAATCCCATTGATTTTCTAATGATTTTAGTTATCCAATTCCTAAAATACATCAGTCTAGTATGATATATTAGTAATCTAAAAATGTACCAATCTCCCTAGATTTTATGGTAATTATAGTTAGCATCCTCTAAATATGGCTTGGGCTTTAACAATACACAAATCATAAGGACAATCATTACAAAACTGAAAAAAATCAATGTCGATAACATTCATTGATTGGTATAAATTTTAAAGATATCTCTTGAGTGTGCTCATCATAGTCCCTTCACATCTCCCCTATATTATATTTTTATTGATAAAAAATGTATAATAATGCATATATTTATATTCTAAATAAAGAAGAGGAAAGACAACATTCCTTAGCACATTTTCCTTCCACTTGATTTCTATTCTTATAAATTAGATAAATATTACCTTTATATTCATATAAAATATATGTAATTGAACAATATTTTATTATTATTTTTTAAAATTCCATCTTTCCATTATTATTTATGTTTTCAATTTATTTCTTATCAACATGATCATTATAACTTTAGATGTAAATACTAATTATTAAATAAATTATTAATTAGTTGATTATTAGTAAATTTTTATTTAGAGCCAAAGATTTTTAAAATTTGAGAATAATTAATGCACTTTGGAATAATAATGGTTTAAAGGTTTCATAAAATGGCCAACTAATATGGACAACCTTCGAACGTGTTTAGCATATTTTTCTAGTTATGATAAAACATATTTAACAAATATTTTTATTTATGATAGAAGGATTGTCCATTTGAAATATACAAGTTATCTATACATATTAGTTTAAATTTTTTCATAGTTAATTTTTTTTGTCAAGTAATTAAAATTGAAATATTTATATAACTAGACAATGTTATATTTTTTTATCAAATTGGGAATGTTGTGAGAAATATTTGTTAAGTGATATCACACTAGAAGTGGTTCATGGTTTGGATAGAACCATGAAATACATGTTGGTGATATTATATATTCATGTTGGTCAGATTACATATATTTTTGGCAGCGAGTTCCTTCAACCTTTCTCTACTATCTTCTTATAATTTATAGAGTACTAATAGGAACCATATATTTGTATATTTATAGTAATTTTATATCACATTTGGAAATGAATAAATAAATAAGTGTTGTTAGGTTTAAAATAATATTTTATAGACTACATTTGAGTAAATAAGGTGCACCAAGATTTATCCCACTTGTGGTTATTGACGTTGACATGAATAAATGGCTATGAAAAATAAGAATTGTTTTACTGAGAGACACATAACGATATTCCAATATAGAAGAAAACTCCATACATTCTAAAATACAATGGAGTGATAGAACATATGAGCATGACAGTAATGGACAAGGATTGGATAATGTTGAGTGGCACATATTTGGAGAAAAGATAACATTAAAGTAGTGGTTGTTACTTTTAATTATTCAAACAATCCCCAACATCAATGCTAACATAAAAGACTACACAATAAGAATAGATTGGTGAGAAGCCCTGCTTGAAACATCTATGATTTTTTGGTTGTGATGTTTAGTCTCACATCCATAAAGAAAAGTCTCATCATTGGATACAAGGGTGGAGTTAAATGGTAAAAACTATGGAATATCAACATGAAAAAGGAAGTCTATTATCATAATGTATTCTTCAAGGAAGTGCACATGAAGAACCAAAGGAGCATCCAAAGGAAGAGAGTATAAAATAAAAATAATCTAAATTTGAATAAGGTGTTATAAATGATGAATCACTAGAGTCACAATAAAAAGAATAGAAAACCACTCCTACTCTAAGAAGATCAAAACAAGTGCAAATAAATTGAAAGGTATGGTCAATTATATTTTTTTTCCACATAGGTGTAATCAATGGATGATAGTAATGAACCCAAGATAGTGAAGGAATATCTATTTTTTTTAGAGTGAAAGTTTGGAATTAGGATACAAAGGTGTAGATGGAGTCTTTAGATAAGAATGTGCCTTAGAACTTGGTTAAGATACCTCCTATATGAAAACTTATAGGCCACAAGTGGGTTTTTAAAATAAATTAGAATGCAAAAGGAAAGATGGAGATGTACAAGGCTCACCTAGTGGTAAAAATATTATCTCAAATCGAGGTAATTTATTATGGTGGGACCTTTTCTCTAGTATTAAAACTAACTTTAATCAGTCTTCATTTAGTTTTTATATTGCATTTGATCTAGATATAGAATAGATGGGTGTAAATACATTATTCCTACATGGGAAGTTTACAAGTTTCATCCTAATGGATTCAAGGTGATGGGGAAAGAAGAATTGGTTTTTAGACTAAATAAATCCTTGTATATCTTGAAATAATGACCCACAATGTGGAATCATAATTTCAAAACTTATGTGGTTGGGCTTGGGAACATGCACAACAATGTTGATCTTATTGGAGTGGGCCATAATCAAGGATCATATTGGATAGGGTTGAATGCACAAGGCTGAATCTATGTGGAGTAATGAAATTTGAATAATAACTCAAAAGAGGAAGAAACTTGTCTTCATAATAAAAAGTTTCATTAATGATCATTCATTAGCCAAAACGTACATAGGAAGGTACATTATATAGTGAGGAATTAGGTTTCCCAAAAATTTAATTAACTCAACTCTAAATTATAAAATTACTTAAATTACATTTCCCCTAATGACCTATTATTAACTTATGTAAGCTAATTAGATCATGTAGGTAAAAGCACATAGAGAAAAAAAAATTACACTAACACTCCCCCTTAAGTGTATCTTAGGTGGGTAGAAAAATTGAGTCCTAACACAAAGGCTTGATGAAGTATCCAAGTACATAGAGATGATAGACTAGAGGAGGAAAAAATGAAGCTACCTAAACCCTGAGTAGAGTCTAAAAATTAAGATACTTGCTCGTAGTTAAGGGTTTGGTGAATATATCAGTAATTTTATTCATTGTCTAGATGTAATAAATATCAATGACTTGCTCATAGATGAGATCTTTAATTAAATGCATGTGAATATAGATATGCTTGATTTGTTGAAAAATGAACAAACTCATACGTATCTAGATTATGCTTTGGCTATCATAGAAGATGACTCTTGGTCATCAAAACTAGATGCCAAACTTAGTGAAAATCCTTTGAAGCCAAATAGCCTAAGTGGTAGAATTAAAAAACCATCTATATTTTGCCTCAGTAGAAGATAAATCAACATAATTCTTCTTTTTGTTTGACTAACTAATTGCACTTGAGCATATCTAGAAACTATAGATTGAACTATGATTAAAATTCTAAATATCGCCATCCCAATCTGAATCTATTTAACAAATATAGTTAATGTTAATACCTATTTCATATTGAATCCCAAAACTATGAGTACCCTAAATGTAGTGGAGAATCCACTTAGTTTCTTTCTAGTGTAGCTTATCATTCCACATGGGTTATTGATTTTGGTGCATCCCACCACATGACTTCATCACAAGACATGTTCTCTTCCTTAGAACCTTATTATATACCTTCCATCTTATTGGATGACGATACTTATGAAAAATTTAGTGGGAGAGGATATGGTGAAGTTAATGATGGGACATTTCATGATGTTTTGTGTTCCCTCTTTATCCACCAATATCCTATTTATTTATTAGATCACTCACATCGGTTTGAGAAAGAAATTTGAGTTCATACCCAATTGAGTGTTTGTTAGGAAAGAAAATAGTGACTCCATTGTTGCATTTTAAAAATCATATCACCATTCATGCTTATATACTTTCTCATATTTTTTTTCTAATCAAACCTCTACTACCCTACTTACTCTTTCAAATAGGGTGAGTAAATTATGGAATGAATGATCAAGCCATCTCAACTATTTCTACCTTGATTGATTCAAATGTCAAGACATATTTTTAGGGTTACCACAAGTCAAGTTTTCTGATAGAGTTTGCTAGGGTTGCATATTTGGTAAGCATCTTAAGGATAAGTATGACAATGGAAAATCATGGAGAGATGAATAAACATTAGAGATTGTCCACATTGATATTACTAGTCTATTTACCAAACCTTCATTCAATAAGACCAAATATATGATTAATTTCATAAGTGGCTTTTCAAGGAATACCTGAGTGTATTTTATTTATCATAAATCAGATGTGTTTGATAATTTTTAGGACTTCAAGGTGCTTTTACAATAATAGTCAGGTAAATTCATCCAGATTTTGTGTACCAAAAATGGTGGTGAGTATGTAAATAATCATTTTGAAAAATATTATACATCATAAGAGATTAAACTACAACATGTAATTCCATATAGTCCTCATCATAATCGTGTTATAGAGCACAAGAATAGGTCCTTAAAATAAATGGCTAATTGTATGTTACACTCAAAGTCTCTTACACCTCAATATTGGGATGAGGCTATTAATTGTGCTTGTTATATCTAGAACCAAGTAACCCATAAATCAATGAATGGAGTTAGTTATTTTGAATATTAGAGTGGTCATAAACCCATAATGAAACACTTTCGAGTGTTTGGATCTCCTAATATGTCCTGTATTTTGAAGAAGAAATGTAAGGCAATGGAAATTTAGAGTCAACCTTCTATCTTCATTAGATATCCTAAGGGTGTTAAGGGATAGGATTATCCATCTCACCACTCATGAGTTTTTCTTTGAGAAGAATGTTTAATTTCAAGAGGGTCGTCAAGACTCTGCACATGACACTCCTCCCTCTTCCTTGGATGCACTAGGATTTGATGGTAATTCTGATGATTCAATTTCACTTGAGCAACTTCTTAATGATTAATATTCTTCTTATAGTTATGATTATGAGAGTAGGAGGAATCCCCTCCTCCCAAAATATATTCAAAGGATGAGAATCTCCTTTTGACTCTTTGAACATTGGTCTTATTTGGGATAGATAGACACTTTAAAGTATTGACCAATGGGTTATAAATCCATCAGACAGTAGTATAACCTATTCACAATTTCAAAATGCCCCACATTCTTTCATTGCATCTACTGTTGATCCACATTAATTTCACAAGGCATCAAACACTCTCGAGTGGGATATTATTGCAAAATAGAAATAGGGTTTTTTGATAAGGAATAACAATTGGGATTTCATCCCTCTTCCTAAGGGATTCTATACAGGTGGATTTACTAAAGAAAATATACATAAAATGGGTTTTTAGATAAGTTCATAGCATATTTGGTATAAAAGGGGTTTTCTCATGTACTTGGCATTGACTATACTAAGATCTTCACCCCAATTAAACATATGAACTCAATCCAACTCAATCTTACTATTACTACATCACATCATTGGGATGTTCATTAGATGGATGTGAAGACTACCTTTCTTCAAGGTGACATCAAAGAGGAAATATGCACGAATAAACCATAATAATTTTTGGAAGATTCTTCTTTAGTTTAAAGACTTTAGAAATATATCTATGGCTTCAAAAAATATGCTCGAGCTTGGTATGCCACTATGGACACCTTTATTCATTTAGTTGGATCACTAGATGACATTATGATCTAAATGTTTCCTTTTTGTAGCATGATTATTTATTGTTTATTTTGATTCACTATGTAGATGACATATTACTTATAGGTAGTTATTCATTCATCATCATAGTAGTGAAAATTGCTTTGTCTAATAGGTTCTCAATGACTAAATTAGGATTGTTACATTACTTCCTTAGGATTAAAGTTTATATGTCTAGTTCTAGGATCACTATTACATAATATAAGTATGTTATTGGTTTATTTGCATGGTTGAACTTGGTTGACTATAAGCCTTATCTAACTCCTTTTTTATCTGGTGTGAAACTTGAGGATGATTTTTCATCTCCTTTGGTTGATGCTACTTCGTATCAATAGCTTATTGGTAATCCAATCTACTATACACACACTAGACTTGATATTTAATATGCAGTGGATATGGTCTCTACATTTTTGTAAGAACATGTTATTTGTGTGGAGAGTATAAATTCATAATAAATTACCACACTGATCCTCAAAGGTAGATGCAATACATTTATTACAGATTTATGAGATAACACCACATTGAATATTGTCTAATATTATAAAAATAGAGAATTGAGAACCCTATGTGAAATGTAAACATGGTGAACTCATACCCAAGGGATTATTAATATATATAAGTAGTCACTCAATGTCAACATGCATAACAATGATTAAGCCCTTGAAATAACACAAGATCAATCAATTAGAAAGGTGTGTCAGTATAAATATCCTAATTCTACAAGATAAAAGGGTATGATGTATTAGGAAACATAGATATTGTAGAGTATATAACACTAGACTACATCTAAAATCAATATTGTAGTCATTGACGCACATATGTATGCTCAAATGTTAAACATTATGAGGTAGGATGGAGTGGTTATTATTTTCATCAACACAACCACCATGGAAGAAGAAATAAGACTTCCTATGAGGGGTAAATAATGGTCCCTTACAAGTCAAATATCCCACCTATCTATTAAAACATAAGAGAAATATAGTAGGGCAACTAGGGGAATCCCTATGAATTATCTATAAGATGTTTCAATGTGCATTCTCTCTAAATGCAAAAAAATCACTTTTGGTAGACCACCAAAAGTGTGAATCATGACACAAAATGGGTAATTGACATTGCTTATCACATGATATAACTTAATGAAGATTTTAATTGGATAGAACATTTAGTCTCTGAGCTCATCATGAATATTGAGAAGGTCATTAGTAGGATAACACATGCCTTCTAGTATTGATTCTTGGTATTATTTATCTGTTTCACCTAGTGTAAGTTTCTAGATGGCCTCATCAATCTAGATATAGACTTTTGGCATGTGACCACATTCACAAACATTGCCTATACCAATAAGTGAAAAATTATGAAAAACTGGGTAGATTCAATGCATGGTGGGTGGAAATCCAAAATATTATCCTCTCATGCCCTCATGTACATATAGACATAATGCAATGTTTAGGGCAACACTTTTCAGTGACTAAGTTCCAGGATGGAATCCAAATTAGATTCCATGAACTCTCAAAGGCACTGACCACTTCCTTGTCATTATTTATTACTATGTTTGATGCATAGGTAGAAGTTATGTGGCTGAAATATATTGTTGTTCACTTAGTACCACCATTATAAATGATACCTCTGGGGTATAATAGTCATTGCCTCATTAACCAACAACATAAACATAATCATAGGTATAGGCACCACATATATTAGAAGAAACCTAATTGTAGACTATAATGGTAAATATGAAGGCACCATCATGCAGATCATCACCATCTCCATTGAAGAAGAAGATGCATAGTATCAAGTTATGGAATTTTGAAAATAATACACCAAAAATCACTGTTGAATACAATCTTACATATCTTAACATCACAAGGGAGAAAGTGTAAAAGTCTATGTTAGAGGAAATATACACTAAAGTCTATGAAGAAGGATAATAAAAATAATTTTTCTTCTAGAAAGTAGTGCAC
The DNA here is from genome assembly GCA_037957365.1 of Torreya grandis. NCBI lineage: Eukaryota > Viridiplantae > Streptophyta > Pinopsida > Cupressales > Taxaceae > Torreya > Torreya grandis. The sequence goes on from JARHVA010008071.1 coordinate 193,265, forward strand.
AATTTTCAAGTGCAAAAAAAATGTGCCAAAGATCCTTCTTTTACATTAATAATTTTAGACACAATTACATAGGAGTAAAAATGCAAACATAGAATGGCTATTATTTTTTAAGTGGAATCAAACCTAGGGTCTTCAAGGGAAAAACAAATCCCACAATAATCAATGATGCACAAACTAAAGACCGGTACTATGCTTTGAATTTCACAAGTTATCACAAAGTGTATAAGTTCCTTTATCTAACTTCAGCCAATCAAGGAACACAAGTTGTATGAGGCTCAAGTAATAAAATAATAGCCACAATAGACAACTAAGGCTTACATGTTACTAAAGGAGACTTTGAACATGCTAACTAAATAAATGGGACTAGTCCATAGTTACACCATGGACAAGTCATCCTCTTCTTCTCTCCTTCACAATCACTTTCATCTCTAAATTCTTAAAATCTTATGCACAAGCCATAAATGAGTGTACAACTATATCTAAGTATCTAGTCATACAAGAAGATATCACAACACATGAGCAAGATGCTAATGATCAACTTGAGTAGAAGAAGTCTCAAAAGGTAGCTAAAAAGAAGGCCAAAAAAGAGGATAAGAATAAGAGTAAGGAAGAGGCATAATTCAAGGTTGCCAAGGAGGAGGAGTAGAGGAATTTAATAAAGGGGGAAAAGAAGAAAAAGGGTGAAGAAGTTATGAGGAAAGAGACCAAACAAGAAAATAAAGAAGTGAGCGTAGTGAAAAAGAAGAAGGCCAAGGATAATGTAAAAACCAAGGGAGAATAAGATAAAAATAAAGAATCCTTGTGAAAGCAAGAGGAAGAGAGGCAAAATCCAATCCATAGTCTAGTAGCCAAGGAACAGGTAAAGGCAACTACCAAAGCAAGGGAAGAATTTGAGTGAAAGATGTAGGCACAAGTCATGGTGAAACAACTAATAGAATACACCAATAAGGTGGTGATAATAAGGGCCCAATAACCATCTACCACATCATAATGCTCTGAGTAAGAGGATTCTTCCAAGAATAGGCCACATTTCCCTGTCTAATGGTTGTGTGATGTCCCTGAACCTTTAGTGAGTTATAAAACCTTATCTCTCCTAATAGAAAAAATAAAAAATGTACCTACAATGTCTATGGATTATATATTATCCCTTAAAAAAAATTAGGAAACATAATTTGATGTATCCTAGTTTCCCTTGGTAAAACAAATTTATGGAGTGGCTACTTTTCAGGAATCCAAACATAAAAGGCTTCCACATTTGAACAAAAGGTATTATAGCTGAGCGAGGAAAATACATAATTACATCTCTGCCTCAACAAAGAAAGGAAAATGATCAATGACACCTACCAAGCCTTAGTCACTCAAGTATTGGTTGACCAAGTCATGCCCAAAGAGATGCAATTTATGACACTCTTGACTAGGCTAACAAAGGACTAGCTCATTGTGCATGAGTTACTACATATTTGAATGAAAACTTATATATTGAAAGCCAAAATGGAGGTTATCTATTAAATCTTGGATGATTATGACTGATTCATTGAAATTATTTTTCATCATGATATGCATATTACTCACACCATGTTAGAATAGAAGTATCAACTTAATAGTACATTGAAAGAGGTAAATCTAGAGGTAGTTAATGCTGATAAATATAAGGTAATAATAGAAGATGATATGACTAAAATTGATTCAATGGATTTGGTACTGAAGGAGTCTTTGGACTCAAGAGATGTGGTGATGGCCAAGATGATTAGCTGACATAATGATATGATGCATAATACACTTATTGAAATCCAAATGTAACCACATGTAGATAAAATGGAAGAGATCATGTTAAAGATTTAACACAAAGTGTCATAGAGTAGCACTGCCATTCTCATCTCTAAAGATGAGGATATTCACAACTTGATGCAATATCAAGCCCCTCTATGCACTATGACTTCTTCAGTATTGGAATCTCTTGGTGATTAGAAGATATTAAAGCATCACTTGTCATACTTGTATAGTTCTATTTATGAAATCATCAAGGATCCCAGTTTGTCCCATCTAACCAACTCTAGTAGGAACTCCATATGGGGAATTTCGCCCAAGATGTGTAGTCAGCTATAAAGCATCAACAAATGCCACTAACATCTTCAACCACTTTATAAATAATTAAAACACATCCATTATCATCTTTTTATTTTATTTTTAAAACTAATTTAGTTATAGATTCACATCATAGCCTCTTCTTTCATCTTCTCAGTCTATGCCTCCACCCTCCACAAAGGTATGGTGTGCACCAATTTTGGAAACTTTTACAAGTTACTTAGTTTTGTATAAATAAAGGATTTAAACATTAAGATCAGGGTTATTAAGGTTGGAAAATCATAAGGGCAGCATCCTAGTTATGCCAAACTATTGAAAACTTATGAGGGTGGTATATGGTACACTGCTTAGTTGAAAACATTAAAACACAAATAGGTAGTGTGTAACAGGTGAAAACTAATAAACAACACCTTGAGTGATTATTTCAAGTAACTTTTCTAGTCCAACCCTTCTCTTTAGGCAACTCCATTAGATCTAGCATTTAACACACTTCTTACGACTTTATCTTGGGAGGAGATAATAGTTTAAGTCCAAGAAAGTGTTAATAGTAGAATAGGGCTATAAAATTATAGATTATAATTGATTGACAAGTGTGTTTTTTTCACCATTGTGTATATTACATATATTTTTGTATGTATTCATCACCTAAATTCACATCAAGGGTCTACAAAATGTGAAGAGTCCCTCTTTTGTTTTTAGTGGAATGTTAAAATTGAAGAAATGGAGCATTTATAAGCTCTCTATATAACATTCAATTGTATTTTAGTTTTTTTCCTATAATATAGAGATAAATATAGAAATCAGATAATGGTTTTTCTTTATGTCCACACTTATTCATTTTCATAGTTATGATCTATTTTCATGTGATCTATTAAAAAAATAAAGTAGGGAATGTTTTGGGTAAATTAAGGATGTGAATCATGTTGATTCCTCTACAACCCTACACCTAGATTAACTTTAATTTGATGTTGTAGTTTCTTGGAGTATATTTTTTATTACACTTTGCATTAAAAATCCTAATATGCATGCATGTTTTGATGGGTTTATATGAACCTATACTAACAAATAAGTACCACTCACAAATGTCATGGATGGATAAAGATGGATATGACCTCAAAATTATATTTAAAGGCCTCACTATAAGGTTGTGAAGTCAAAATAAAATCATTGAAATGGAAAGGACACCAAGAATGTGTTTTCATCTTATTACCTAACCTAGAGAGAGTCAAAGTCTTTAATCTTGCATTACCAAAATACGTGTTGCATGGTAAAATTCTGAGTCTTTTAGAGGCATGAATAAGTCTTGATTATCGATGAAGATCACCCTAAGTCATTTGGATCTACTCACATTTATTGCAAAGGGTGGTGTGAGTCAATATATTGAGTGGTGTTTTAGTGCTTCAACTCCCACATTTTCTCTTGAAGCCCACTCAACAGTAGAGAATGTCAATGCTACCATTTCTGGCTTGACAAGATCAATAAGCTTTCCAAGGTAGTCATTGAAGATATAGGCCATTATGAAACATCTACAATATTTTAATTTTTAATATTTATCATTATGTAAAATTGTAATAATTTCATATTTTAATATGTTTCAGCTTTTATTCTAAACTATGCTATCACCACAAGTATTTTTATATTGGATAGTATCATAACCTTCAATAATCGTCATAATATTTTAAAATTATCACATTCTTACAACAACATCACGTAGCATATAATAACATTGCATGGAATACACAAGCATCACATAACATATAATAACATTGCATGACATAAAAAAGCATTTCATTGTAAATAAAAACATATAAATGCATCATAATATATAAAAACATCGCATCATATAAAAGAATCACATTTTCACTGAAAAACATCAAATTTACATTCAAAATCATCGCACAGAGAGTTTTTTCCCTTAGTGAGTCACTAAACAAAACATTGAATTCAAACTTTGTATGGTAATAAAAAATTGAAGTAAAAAATAAAACTACATGTAAGAATATTAAGAAAGTACCACCATAAAATAAATCACTCCACATTGAGTAAAATTTCTGCATAAGAAAATATATCTACATAAATGTAAAATCAAAAGAAAGAATTCTTAGTGATCATAAAATTACAAAAAAGGGGAGTATGTATAAAGGTAAATATCATTGAATGCTAATGAGGAAAATAATCAAGATATTATAACCTAATAAATAAGTAAAAAATGAATTTTATTTTTATTTTCACATATCATCGAACGAGATTTTAGAGCCAAACATAAAATCGATAATTTTTTCAAAAGAAAGAAATGCTAAATATATAAATTAGGATTAGAGTTAAAAATTGGGGAAATTTTCATCAAAGACAAGAGAGGAATTAGATTCCTTAGAAAAAAAGGATGCAAAGGGTTCAATTGTATAAATATCACCTAGAAGTTTTGAGATATTGATTTAAAATGGAGTATGGGGAGATGAGCAATGAATAAAAATCAGCATTTAGGATAGAAGCATCCATGATAGTTTTATAGATCCTTATGATTGATCCACATTTGGATATATATATTTTTGGACAATGCAAGACCCTAATAATTCAAATAAGTGGGTGTTAAAAATTAATACAAAGGAAAGGAAAGGAGAAGACCCAATGAGTGAAGATATTTGACTTTTTATTCTTGAAGAATATAATGAATTGTAAAAATGGTCCTATCTAGAATAGAAGATGGTAAGATTTGAATTACTAAAAATATTGTCATTTAGATTAATCCTTAAATCCTAATTAAGGTAACAAACCTGCTAAACTAAGGGGAAAATCTTCCTCTTTATAATTCAAAGAGCTTACCACTCATCATACAAGAATTTAAGAATATATATGGATGGGAGATAGGGGTGAGAGAAGTTTGATCAATTTATAATAATTTAACAATGTAATAAATATCACCAAGCATATAAGAGACCTTCTTTACACAAAAATAAGATTGGAAGGAGTACCATCTAGAGTGATCGCAATAACACATCATATGGTGATTTTAGATAGAAAAGTAATCTGAATAGAATAATTTACTATATAAATACTAGAATATGAAGAAATATTTTTTCAAATATGTTCTTATAAAAAATTATAGTATACTTTTTTACTAGTTGTCATTTTATTTGTTTATCATAAGACCCCATCAGGTAAAATGAGCCTTTTATCCAATTATGATCGTAAATATGTATTCAAAAAGTTTTCCTTTTTTAAGAAAAAAATGTGGATTACAAGAGGGCATAAACTACATTAACACTCTAGTTATTAGTGCTGAGGGATTTAAATCTTCAAAAAATTAGGGTTCCATAGAGTTTTATTGATAAATATTCACCTTGTATGCATGAAACATGGATGAGGGACAACACTTATATTATAGATAAGGAACATATAGTATAGGACCCAATTACGTTGTAATTTATACTTGATGAGGATTTTATGGTGAAATAATTAACATGGTAATAAGGTAATCTTGATGGGTTGAAGGTAGACCCACTTTCTAAAAAATGCCTTAGGGTAGAAAAGGATAATGAAGAAAACAAGAAATAAAATAAAAAAGGATGCAAGGAAGTGAAGACCTCTAAGAAGCACAAAAATTCTACAAGGAAGAAACTATAATTAAATAAAGAGAGAAGGAAATTCAAGAAGGCCCAAGTCTTAAAAAGACTTTTGAGAGGCCCAAACAAGGGGTAGAGGAAGAAACTGCAAGGAAAGGAAGAAGGAATGAAATTAAAGAAAACCCATGTGTAAAAAATATTTCTAAGAGGCACAAAAAGTGGTCAAAGAATAAAATACAAGGAAAATAAAAGAGGAGGAAAAACCAAAAGGCCTAAGGGAAACAAAGACATATAAGATGCATAAAAAAGGGGTTGAGGAAACAACTTCAAGAAAAGGAAGATAAGATAAAATTTAAAAATTTCCAAGTGCAACAATTAAATATTGATCCTTTATAACTCAACGTTTCAAGAATAAAATAAATAAATTATTAGATTCCTTATTGAATGATAAGGGATAACTAGTTTGAAAGGATACACTATCGATTTTGGGTCGTATGAAAATAAATGAATAAGAGGAACCTACTACATATGGATGAATGTTTATAATAATTCATTATAATATAGCGTGTTAGCTATTGATAGGCCTCATAATATATAGTTATTGAGAATAATTAGAGGTACGTATTCTACAATGTAGGTAGTGAACATTTCTTAATCCTAAGTAGACCATTCTACCAAGGACCAATATCTTCCTAAAGCCATTCTAGTGTTTCCATTAGTTCATTCAGAGGAAGTTTCCAATGTGCAAGAGGTAAGTATACAAGGTGAGAAAAGGAAGAATTTGAATAGAGGAGATAATAAACATATAATTGAGATCTTGATAGAAATAGAGATAGGTGATATAAAAATGGAAAATGTAGTAGCAAAAGATCCAATCAAAATTGAGGATTAAAATACAATAGCTAAATATATCCAATAAGGATCTCCATAGGTTCTAGGAAACTTATAAATTAAATGACAATCATGGCTAGATATACGTAATTAGAAGACTATCTATTAATATTGTGGATAGTAGCTAAAAATTAGGAGAAGATATTGGGGTGAATGACTTAACTTTATTGCAATAATATCAAGATATATCCAATTCATCTAATTAAAATCCTTCTATTATAAATTTATAGGGATAGACTGGTGAAATATGTGGTGAGAATGATGAAATGTGTGATCAAATAAATCACTCTGTAGAATATCCAATAATAAATTTCAATTTGGTAGGGGTCAAAAATGCCATCTTAGAAAGCTACTCTAGAAACACCACAACATGTGGATGGCAATGATGATGTGGATGACAATGATGATTCTTCCATAAGGAAGAAAGTTTTAAACCTACCTCCACCAATGAGATTGATGTGGTGGATATGGAAAATATTTTTATAAAGGAAAATGATAACACTGTAAAATATTACTTGGAAAATAAGGAAGCCTATGATGGTAGAAAAACCCCTTATCTACGATACTAGGGAAGTTACAATCTCTCTTAACCTTGTCCTTTTAACGATACAATATATAAAAGAGTGGCATGGGACAAATTACTCATGAATGTACCATCATATAGTCTTCAAAATTAGTATATGAGTATTTCATATCTACATATAAATGCACATAATTATCCTAATATATTGAATTGTATATATATATATATATATATATATATATATATATATATATATATATATATATATATATATATATGAAATGTATCAAATTATTCCAACTCTCATAGTTTGAACCTAAAAAAGTATTAAGTGTATTAATATATAGATTATATATAGTTATATAACCATGCCTTTTCAATCTTTTAAAATCAACAGCATATATAGTACTATCTTGGGATTGTTTAATTAAATAATGCATTTCATCCAACATGGGAAGGAGGGCACAAAAATTTATAAATGTCTCTATATTATCCATATATATATATATATGAAATGTATCAAATTATTCCAACTCTCATAGTTTGAACCTAAAAAAGTATTAAGTGTATTAATATATAGATTATATATAGTTATATAACCATGCCTTTTCAATCTTTTAAAATCAACAGCATATATAGTACTATCTTGGGATTGTTTAATTAAATAATGAATTTCATCCAACATGGGAAGGAGGGCACAAAAATTTATAAATGTCTCTATATTATCCAAACAATGTATCAAATATTGGACCTTGTCCACTTCTATGAAATATTTCCACATTACTCCAAATAAGCATTGATACTCATCATACACCTTGTGCACTAGTTGATACAATGAGATCCACCTAGTAGCAACATCTTTTAATGGTTTATATCCATCTGTTAGACCTTATGCAATTATTTATAACTCTATGAACTTTTTAGGACTACCAAAAAAAGGAGCATGCACCTTAAAAATAAGCTCTTCAAATTTTTCTACATATCTAAATTCTCTTATTATTTTTATGTTAGATTCATTCTATGAGCCATACAATGAGTGTAAATATTATATAGATAATGGGATATTTGGAGTCTTACACATATAATATGTTGCATTACAGATGCCCTATCTACCCCAACACATACTAACATTTTACAATTTAAGAGTCCTCCATGCCAATAATCTTATTCAAATTGCTTATTACCAGCTCATAAAGGTTTTCAACATTAGAATTTTTTATCATATTATGAAGAGTGAGTAAAATGAAGTTATAAATTACATCCTTGTAAAAAGTATAAACATGCATACAAACCAAATAAATGTTATGTACTATTACAACCTCATACATAGATAATGCCAATACCATGCATGCTTAATTTTATCTTTCAAGTCTTCTTTCTCAACCATAGCTAGGCATTTCACCTTAATCCCAATGATTGATTTCATACCAATAAGAATGAGGAAGGTGTGAGACACTAAGAAAATTGAGCATGGACTTATATTCAAAAAAGAATTTATAGGACAACATTTTTTCAGAGTTTGAAAAATAATAATTCGTTGAATTGTATTACCAAAATGATTATTTTGAATGATATTTTCAAATTGAGATGTAATTTTTCCTCTATTTTCAACAACTATCATCTGAGTTATAATGTGTTTACCATATGCTTTTGCATTTCTAATATGAAAACAATCATCTATAGTTTACCATCTATAAACATGTTTCATAACTCCATTTTTAGTGTTATTTTCATATACCTCTTTGACATGCTTCTCAATATTATGCAATTTTAATTGCATTATCTTGTCACTGCCAAGTTTATAGCTACAAATTGGGAATTTTCATTTTTTGGGATCTTCATTTATATTTTCATTTTCAAAAAGTTTAATGAATGAAAACTTGGCCACCCAGCCTAACTTGAAATTCCTTCCCAATACCCATTTTATTTTCTTTCTATTTTTATCAGAATTTAGTGTTGCTCAAGTATTTCTTATGGTGAAATTTCCTTGACTACCAAAATTTATAGTTCCAACGTTTAGTATTTTAGATGTTGGTGTACTAGAAGTAGAGTTAAACTCCAATCATGAAAATTTGAGCTCATTCAATGAGACATCTTCGTGTGGAGGCATTCATTTTTTCCATCACTAATAATGATAATTATTAAACTATTAGTTATCTCATTTTGAGATTCAATTCGAATGTTATCATCATACATACTCTTACAATGGTGTAAGTGGATCAATTGACATTGATGGTTGCTTAAAATATGATGTAAATACTTCATATTGTGAAAGGTGTTACACTTCTTTGCTTTCCTAAGGTTTCCTAGTTACTTGCCATTTTTTGTAAAAAATGTTTTATGTTACTATGAGCTGAATTGTTATAGCAACATCAAATACTTTTAAAATCTTTACATGTTTGTAAGAACATTTATAAACTTTAAAATCAAATCTTGCCAATAACATGTTGTGCTTTAAAAGCCATCACTCTTATAAAAAAGCATTGTCATGCATTGGAACAAAATTGCATGCATTGGAAAACCAAACCTTTATATGGAAATGTATTATGAGTTTACAGAAACATCACAAAATTAGATATACATCACATGGTTAGAAAAACATTGCAGTGATGGAAACACATAATAGTGATGGAAAAAAAGACATCACAAGCATAGAAAAAAATTTATAGATATAAAATACATCGCAAAATTAGAAAAACATTGAATCGATGTAAATTATCGTAAGTTTATAAAAACATCACATGATAGAAAATCCTCACAATTTCTTAGAACTAAATTATGAAGTTAGAAAAACAACACATGGATGGAAAAATATTGCTAATCTGTAAAAGCTTTGTAGGGATGATAAATCATCATGGCTTAGAAAAACATCTTTATCTAATAAAAGTTGATAAATATATAAAATTAAAAAAAAAATGATCATAAACATGCTCTATATTGGATCTATAGATTTAGATGTAGACTATAATTTGCAATGATGGAAGAGTTTTAAATTGGATCAATATATTTACTAATTCATATTTTACATTATTTTATACTAACCCAACAATAATCTGAAGTCAAATCTTTTCAGCATAAAAATTTGCATTTAATTTAGAGTATATATATTAATACATTTATTACATTAGGGTTGGGTATAATTGTTGAATTTAATTACATTTTAAATTTTTCTTCTAAAATTTTAATGAGTGTGATCCAAGGGCCCATAAAATGTATAACAATCCAAGCATTGTTTAAAACCCTAGAGCTTCATTCTTTTGGTGATACTGAAATAAAACCCCATTGGGATTAACAATCATTTGACTATTTGAGCATAGAAATATTAATGCACATGATTTTTTTTGGCAAACTATTATGCAGCCCAACATTATCGAAATAACCAATCATGAATTTAGAAATCCCCAATATTTGCCTCATTACAAATATTCGTTACTAAAATTTTCTTTGATAGCATGCCACTTTAAAGTATTTAAAGTTTTCATGTGTCTGACTACCGTGTATACCAACTTTAATTGACAAGTCATGAATCACATTACTATAATCTTGCACCATTTTTTCTTAAACCTCACATACTTGTTGTAACTTTTCATAATGACAACCAATGGGAAAGAATATGAAGAATCATATGAACCAATTAGGTCTATGTTATTACACCAATAGGTATAACCTACAATGGTAATTAATAGTGGTGGTGGAGTTTAATAGTGTGAGGTGTCAATAAATATAGTCCATCTTGAATTTGACATCAATTTGACTCTGATAGGAAAGTTTTGACCCTAAAATTCATATTCATTTGAGTAATATAAAACAAAAATTATCTTACTTAGAGAAAGTGACTCAAAATTCATGATATCTTAGACATAAAGTGGAGCTTGAAACATGTTTTTTTCACTTTTTTTAACCTTACATAATAAAGTAACTAGATTTAACTAATCTATCCTAATCAACATAAAAATAATGAAAAAATAATAAAATCATCATTAATCAATGTAATATATAATAAATCTAAAATAAAATCCTTTAAAGTAATATCTTTCCATATTTACATAATATATGCACTAACTAATAAATTCCATACATCATTCGTATCAATTAATGGGCCCACAATTAGATTTCCCATATTTATTGGAAAATATGATTGATACTACAAGAATTGAAGCTGACAACAAAGTTCAAAGATGGGCTTCCGGTTATAGATGGAAAAAAATTCATCATCGAACACCCTATTTCTAGTCTTGCTTTAACTGTGGAATATTCCATAAAGGTCAGCCGAACATAAATGAGAAGAAAAAGTTTTGTACCGATTAGGGTTATCATTAGACTTTGAAAACTGATACACGGATTTCATACACGGATTAAAATTCTAGTGCTATTGATATACTCATTCATGTTCATCGAGATTTTTTTGTGCTGGCCATGTTTTCAAAATTAATGGATTTGTTCATTTTTCACATTTATTTATGCAAGAAGAGGAAATAAATATGTATCTAGAAAGGGGTTAAATTTGACCCTCGTTTAGACATTTTTTACCATTTTAAACGTAAAATACTTCCAACTTTTTTTTCAAATCGTAATGAAAGACAGGGAGTTTTTAAAAAAAACTTTCATTTTGACGTTCACTTTTGAAAAACGCCCATTCTAATTTTATATAAGGTACAACCTACAAGAACTTAGGGACTCCAAGTCTCCAATCTCCTGGACCCCCGGTCTAACCTCCAGCGGCGTCCAGCGTCTAGGCTTCCAGGTTGTTCTAGCCAAACTATTGGGTAATAAATGGGAAGTTGGGAACGCAAATGGAGATGCGTGATGTGGAAATTGAGGCAGACGTTACATCAATGATCAACTAGTAACTAATCAGTAATCACTATTATAATTCCTTATTTTAATTTAAAAAGCATAAAATAATTATTTAAGTGGTTCGAGAACACTGCAGTCTGCTATTATTTAACTTGTTGGAAAGCTATCAGATGACAGAAATGAGGCAAACGTCACATCCATATCCATTTCCACATCTATTTACTTTGGAAGAACTGTCTTTAAAATTACAACTTGTCAAGACTCACTAAATGAGTAAAGGCGGTCGATGAATCATGAATGGCCGATCTCGTGCCAGTGCCACGTAGGTGTCCACTGCCCAGTCACCACTCACCAGTGCCATTTTAAACTATTCTCAGCGAGTCAGCATCATGTATGGGTTTTGCAGCTTTGCTTGCTAAATATATATTACATTTCTAAAATTCCACGGACTCCACCTTAGCAATTGGCATTGATGAATTGTCGGGTAGTTGAAGAGGGTTGGTGATGTTGGTCTTTGACTCTTTGCCACTACCTGCCGCCTGGTCATTCCTAAATTTCCATTCCAATTTCCCCCCAAATTCCAATTGTAGCCCGCAGCTTGCAGTCTGTGTGACAGCGTTTGATAGTGAGACACTGAGAATATATGGGCCATGGTAGAATAAGGTAGCAGACTAGCAGTGATAGGGTGACAGCATTGCAAAAGTATTTGAAAATTGCATTGGCTTTTTATGTAAGTATTTAAACTTGGTTTTTCATCTCATAGTTTATTTTTTCGTATTGCTTAGCTTTGGCTTTCATTCTGTTATGAGAATCATTATTGCCAATTTGCCACTTTAGTTAAATCATGTTTTTTAGTAGCAAATTACAATGCTAGTTTTGATCATAAAAACTTCATTTTCCATCTATTTAGGTAAATATTTGTCCTATTGTGAAGCTCCTGTAGTCTTGTCACTTATTTTACTAAATGCCAATCACATTGTCCCTTAGTTTTTGATCTTATTTTGCATACAGTGCGTGTTAACCCCTGTTGGCCACCCTGAAGTTCTGATCAACAAAATTAGTAGGGTTGCAAGTTGCAACCTATGCTACTCTGCATTTTTGTTTTAAATGCATTTTGTTTTGTTACATTTTAGATTTTAATATAATAGCTTCTAAGTTTATTTTTAATAGCTTTTAAATGTATTTTTATAATTAATAAAATGGTAACTTTCAATCCAAAAATTATGATAATGAAAATATATAATGAAATTATAGTAATTTTTAATTTAATTAAAAATCATAATAATAATTAATAATATTTTATTAATATGTATAAATTAATTAAGAATCATTATATTATATTAATAAATATAAATTGATAATTATTAATAATCGAAAATAATTAATGATATTTCATTAATATGTATAAAATGAAAAATATTCAATTAATATTAACAAAATCATAAATTGAAATTATAATACAAATATTTAATTAATATTAATGAAATCAACAATATTTCATTAATATGTATAAATGAATTTAAACTAAAATTATAACTCAAATATTTAATTAATATTAATAAAATAAAAAAACTAAAATTGTAATATAAAATTTAATTAATATTAATGAAATTAAAAATATTTTATTAATATGTATAAATGAATTCAAAACAAATAATCATCATCTATACAATATTAAAAAATGACATCTGAAACTATTTATATTCTGAAATAAATAATTTTAACTATAATCATTAAGGATTTATTGTATTAAATAAAATTTGCATTTAATTTTATATAATTACATTTAATATTTATATCTTATTAATTTTGTTATTTGGTTTGTACATGTGGTATATAATTTAAAATGTCTCAAAATAAAAAATAAAAACAGTTGTCAATTAGAAAGTTTTTCCCATGGTCTGGAACATCAAGAGCTTCATTGCAAGAGGATCGCAATTTTGATTTAAATGAAGACTTAAATATATTAGGGTGTAATGTTGAGTATGGTGAAGAGTTTGAAGAGGGGGAAGCTTCAACAAAAAACAAAAAAAGGGCTAGAGTAAGAAGACTGTTTAGAGATGAATGGAAAGTTAAATTTAAGTGGTTAAGATGTGCAATGCATGAAGGGAAAACAGTTATGAAATGCATATATTGTGAAGCACACAAATCTGTGGGACCATGGGGCACTGGAACTGGATGTACTACTTTGCAACATGATGCAATAGTTACTCATGCAGATTCAAATATCCATAAAATTTCACAAGCAAAATGGATATGTGGAAATGAAGGGAAAGCAAAATCAATTCCAGAACACATTGCAAACATTGATGATACTAATAAGGAAAAAATCATCATAGCTATGAAATTAGTTTATTGGGTTGTGCAAGAAGACTTGCCTCTCTCAAAATATGAGTCCCTTTGCTCTCTTGAAATGTATTTAGAAACACCAAACATGCCAAAAAGTAAGGACTATAAATCATATACAAATCATATGGCTGCAAATGATTTTCCTTTTTCCATATCTAAGTATCTTGAAGAGGAACAAAGTGCAAAAATGCTAGATAGTCCATTGTTCTCTTTGATGTTGGATGAAAGTACAAATCGAAGCTTAGAGAAACACCTTGTGGTTTATGCTACTTTTCTAGACTCAAAAGGGTTGGGGCCACCTATTTCACAATTTCTAAAGCTCATAAATGTGTGTGATGGAAAAGGGAAAACAATCTATGAGGCAATATGTGTTTTTATGAAAGAAAGGGGTCTTTCAAATAAAAGATTCATAGTAGTTTCTACATATGGCACTTCATCAATGGTGGGGAGTGAAAATGGATTTGTTACTCTTTTAAAAAAAGATGTACACAATCTTATGGGTATTCATTGCATTGCTCATCGTGAGGCTTTAGCTGCATCAGATGGTGCTAAATTTTTTCTTGAGTTGATGTTTGTTGAAAATTTGGCAAATAAGGTATATTCTTGGGTCCAAAATTCTACTAAAAGACATAATGAACTTATTGCTCTTCAAGAACTCATGCAACTTGAAACACTTCAAGCTCTTCAAATTCATGGAGTTAGATGGCTCTCAAGAGGACAAGTTTTGAAAGACTTATTGTGTTGATGCCTCCATTGCTGACTTTATGGAAAAGTGAGAAGAGAGACTCAAGGTATGATAAGGCTTGGATCTTCTCATTACAATTTTTCTTGCATATGCTTGTAGATATATTGTGTGAACTAAACAAGTTGAATAAAAAATTTCAAGAAGAGAATGTGGATGTCACATCTTTAGGGGCAGCCATAGATACTACTATACAAACTTTAAGCAGGTGGTTTCTACGGTCCAACACTTTTGCAAATGGTACAAGTTACTTGTCTAAATTTTTAGAGAGCTCTAAATATGGTTATATAGAGATTATTGATCAGGATGGACACATTCATAGGGATGAATTACAATTTTTGGCAATTTCAAATGTGCATGATGATTATGTTGATCCACCAAAACAGAGAATGAAGCCTTACATTGATGGTTCATTAGAGAGTTGCAAAAGACTTGCTAAAGAATATATTAAAAAACTTATAGATTGTTTAAATGAAAGATTCCCAGATCTTTCATTTTTCAATTCTATAAAGTTGTTCAGCCCTTGTCATTATTCAGAGAATGCACATACTAGAGAAGAAAATTCAAAGCGGTGGCTTCTTAAAATTTTTGAACACTTGCAACATACTTTATGTGAGGGAGAAAAGGCTTTATTTGATTTTGAAGTTTGTTTAAAAGAGTTGTATAATTTTGTTGATACTCTTCGCTTTAGTTGTGAAGGATTTCGCATGAAGGAAGCTTGGAGGGGTTTTTGGGCTACAGATTCACATACAAGCTTTTCAAATATGACAAAACTATGGCAAGCAATACTTACCATCCCGGCAAGTACATCAGCATGTGAGAGAGGATTTTCAAGACAAAATATAATAAAAGATATACGGAGAACAAAACTCTCATTGGATACATTGGATGCCTTGATGCGAGTTTCATTGATAGGTCTTGATATATCAATGGTGGACTGGGACAAGGTTTATGAAATTTGGAAAGATGTCAAACAAAGAAGGATTTAAAATATCTTAGAAAGTTCTATGTGAACATATTTATAATGGTATTGTATTTCATATGAACCAATGAACACTCAAGTTTTTTCTTACACTACTTTTTTAATAGTATATTTTCAAGTCAAAATTGGTGGATATATGTTTGATTTTTTTGAAGATATACATTTGAATTTTTTGAAGATATACATTAATTTTTTTGTAAAGATGGAACTAGTGCAAAAGGCAAATCCATTCTAGAGTTGTATTCTATAGCCAAGGTTATCTTCGTATCATATTTCCAACATGTATTTTGAGTCTACTTCACCAAGAATCTTCTCTCAAATAACATTTAGAATATCTTGATTTTCTGTTGATGGTCTCGAAGAGTATGCTGCAGGATTTTTAGTGCATTTATAGGTCTACCATATGAAAAATTGAGTTGAAATAGTCAAGTATTAAATATATTTGCAAAATTGTGACTATGGCATTGAATATATTTGCAAAATTATGACTATGGCTATGAATTTCATACTGTTATGATCCATGTGTCTCCTCAACCTCAAACCCTCTTTCTTTGTATTTTTTATTTTGATGATGGAATGGAGGAGGGGAGGGGAGGAAGGGAGAAAGGGGTAGGAAATGAGCACATATTCCATATCCATAACTACAAATAAGATGAACAATACTAATAAAGGGATGTTGGTGTCTGGGGAAGGGACATATGAAGAAGCTTGGGCCTGGGCAGACGTAGAGCATCATCTGACCAAACTCAACACTAACTGTTGTTTTTATTTTAATTCTACCACTGCCACTAACCACAACAACAATAACACAAAGAAAGGAGGAATAACAACAATAGCAGCATTAGAGGCAGAGGGCCCTTGGAATAGGGATGCATTTGGCTGGCTCATTAGGCTGTCCCCCATAGTCCAATAATTCTTACAAGTTCTATGACCTTGATTGACATGGGTTTAGATCATAATAACTTTTGCAATTTTTCTAGCTTAGTTTTACCTTGGCATTTGACTTTTACTACTTGTACATGATAACTTTCAAGAACAAATTACTCATCTATACCCTTCTAATAGGAGCATCATCAACCAAATGCTTACTATGCACATGAGTTGACCAGGAGATAAGTCCATGTTATAGTCTATTTCTTCCTCTTTTTAGCAATCTCACTATACAAGTTAATACATACACAAATGCATTCCACTGTCTTTCTAGGTGTATTACTCCCTATCCAAGAGGATACTCTAGTAAGAGCTTTGTCCAATTCTTCCATTACTTCCTATTTCCTCCACCACTGATATCCTTGATCTTTTTCCTATTTCCTCCACCACTGATTTCCTTGATTTTTCCCCTCTAATTACAATTCTCTAATGTTTGGGATTTATTTACATTTAAATTTTTAGAAAATGCTCACAACAATATGATTTTTTTTTTTTTTTTTTTTTAAAGAAATCAAATCTTAGCATGTATGCAACAACCATTATTACATGTCCACCACCATCAACGTATTGTAGAATGAGAGCCTTGTGTAACTTTATCCCTTGTTGTTTTGTGCAAACCTTTGAGTTTTTTGAATTCTCATGCAAAATGTTAGACTTTTTTCATGTTTTTAAGAGGTTCTATGTGCTTATTTTATGTAGTTTTTGGTGGTGTTAAGCAGTAATGCTACCCTGTGCAATGTATGGGGGTTTTATAGATTCAAATTCATGTTTTTCTAGGGCTTCTTATAGTGATATTTTTTTTCAAAGTTTATACATTTATGTTTATTTGGACATCTGCATAGACTCCTCTCTCTCTCTCTCTCTCTCTCTCTCTCTCTCTCTCTCTCTCTCTCTCTCTCTCTCTCTCTCTCTCTCTAATATTTAGTAATTGTGTTTATTCTATGGTTTTATCAAGTGGTTAGGGGGTCAAAGGGTAATTTCCCTGGATCAGTATTCTTGTCTTTGCCATTGTATATTTGCCTATATGATGCTTCTTGTGGATTTCTCTGGTTTTATTTTGATCAAATTTTAATCCATTCTTAGGGTTTTGTATGTTACTAATCTTAAAATCCTTAGGTTATTGGAATTTTGCCAAACGGATTCTAGTATTGCAATTTTGTTTAAAAGGAATTCTCTTCCAAGTCTATAATAGTGATGTTTGGACATCCAAACTTTGTTTGCTTTTCTTCATGGGGAAACTTAAACCTTGTTATTCTCGTGTTGTGACTGATATCGACCCTATTGCTATGCTGCTGCATATTCTTGTAAAGGACCTTCTAGCAAATATTAGCTTGCATGTTTCGTCTACTTTAGAAAGGGGCAATAAATCACATTTCCTTCAGAAATAGGCTTATTTATTTGTTTTCTCTTTGTTGACTCTTTTAGTTGCTGAGTCATTCTTGCGGCTTTATTTCTTGCAAATGTTTTCTTCGAATTTCAACAATTTTGTCTGCTGCTCCCTATTCTGAATTCCTACAGACTTTTAGTCTGAAGGAATTCCTTTAGACAAAAGTCCTCAGAAATTCATCCTCTTTGATTTTTCCCTTTGAAATTGTCTTTGGCTTTGCCTATTGGAAACTGCCACTTGGACTGACACGTAGACTAACTGCTGGAGGCCACGTGGACTGGCTGTCAATTCAAAAGGGCATGTTTGAAGCCCCAGGTATTTTCAAAAGGTGAAGACAGTCGGACAAAAAGCTCACAGAAAAAAAGACTTAGACAAAAGACAAGGAAATTGGATTCCTTCAGACTTTTTGTCCGAAGGAATTCGGACGCTTAACCAACAGAATCACCAAACAAAGCCCGAAGACAAAGCCGATGTGAAGGGAAAAGTTAAGGAGTTTTTGGCAAAGATAGTTTCAAAAGGCAAAGCTTTACAAAGGAGTGAATTTCTGTGGACTTTTGTCTGAAGGAATTCCTTCAGACAAAAAGTCCGCAGGAATTCGGAAAAGGGAGCAGACATAACCGTTGAAATTCAAAGAAAAATTGTGCACGAAAGGGCTGATAGAGAAAACAAATAAATCAAGCTGAATGTCCAATTTAGGCTTGTGATTGTCATCTGGAACAAGAAGAGAGTCCCTAAGTGGCCACAAATCTCCTTTCTGATAACAAATTGTCGGGAAGGATACCTAGCATTCTTGGAAAGCTTTCCCATTTGGCAGAACTGCAAATGGGTGGAAATTACTTTTCAAGCCTTGTGCCACCAGAGCTTGGTCAACTTATAGGCTTGCAGGTCACTTTAAATTTGAGTTGGAACAGGGTTTCAGGGCAGATACCAGCAGAATTAGGCAACCTGAGTTTGTTAGAATCTATTTATCTCAGCAATAATCAATTTGTTGATCAACTTCCTCCTTCATCCGCAAAGCTCTCGAGTTTGATAGTATGCAATGTTTCTTACACTAACCTTACTGGGCCATTGCCCAATATAACTATATTTCAAAAAATGCCTGCTAGCTATTTCATTTAAAATCAAGGGCTCTGTGGAGGACCTCTTTCAAATGCATGTCAACCCTTATATTCATGGCAACCTATCTTGCGTCTTGAAGAAAGTAAAACATCAATGGGGCAAATTTTGGCCATCACTGCTGCAGTCATAGTTGGAACTTCATTGGCTATTATTGTAAGCATTTTTTGCTTTTTCAGGCGGCCAGTGCGTGTGCTTGTCCCGTTTGAAGACCAACACTCTGTTACTTCAAATGTTTGTTTTTTTCCAAAAGAGGGCTTTACATACCAGGACCTAGTAAAAGCCACAAATAATTTCTCCGAGGATGTTGTGATTGGAAGAGGAGCATGTGGAACAGTGTATAAAGAAATCATGTCTTCTGGAGATTTGATTGCAGCTCTCTTTCTTCTTGCAGGTTTCACAGGCTACCGTTCTCGAAAAAATGGAGCTTCCAAATCCTTGTTGTTGAAGCAAGCCAAGAAGATATCCTACTGACAGTGCATCAGCAACCATAAGAATCCCTGTAATATATTACATGCCTTAAGTCTTAGATAAACCAATACTAATATGTGAATACAAGTCAACAAGGCAAAACCAAAGTCAGAATACTCATAAAGCCAATATCATGAGAATCTCAAGGGAAATTTTCGAGTTTAAACCCTCCAGAACCATTCCAATCATTACAGATAGTTTGCGGGTAATAGACTTTGCTGAAGAACTATGCACTTGACACTTCTGTAGCTGGAAAGAAGGATTCTATATAAGAATTTGCAAATGGACAATTTGCATAAAGACAAATTTTCCAATTGTTCAACGCTTGAGAAATATTGAGAAATATCCATCTGGAGAGTTGTTTAGGGTTCCCCATCACATGAACAATAAGTTTAATTAATTTCTATATAAAATTATGAAAGTCAAAAATGATAAATGAACGTTACATGCAAGGTGACATTATCTTAAAAACCGTCACAAAAAATTTTCTTGACAGGCAAGGGCGACTGTCAAATTTAACCCCTGTATCCAGATGAAAGAACCCATTGATACATTTACATTCAGAGAATAATATACATTGTTGATGTGATTCATGTACTTCACAACCTTGAATTTCCACCAAATTTACTGAGTTCCAAGAAGCAAAGCGAACACAAATTTCCCACTAGCCTTATATTTAGTTTTCATCAACACATAAATCATAAGATAATGACAATTCGTGGACTAGTATATGGAAATACGGTTGCTAATGATGCTTGGGATCAGATCCTTTGTTAGGACCTGGACTCTTTGGTTCCCTCATACTTCTAAGAGCAGCCTCAACCCACTACCAATAATGAAAGAAAACACACAAAAAATTAGTATGCTAGTATGACTAGATCTTTTGGTATAATGCCTGTGCCCCCATACAGCCTGATATAGGATAACCATATCACTATTAGACCCAAAACATATATGGAAGTGCCCTTATATTTGATCTGTTTTCTTCACAAAAATAAATGTTACTTATATTGTTTTGTTCGGTGAAAGATAGTTGTTATGTATGGTTGCAAATACTTACAACACTACACATCTGAATCCCTCCTTTGAATGCATTATTTAGTCTGTTTGGAATGATCTGACAGCTATTATTGGCACCATTCTCAACCTGATTGGGATCTGTCCATCAAAAGAGCTGCAGTTAAAAAGCCATTACAAAAGGAACAATATAGTCCGATTGATGTGGATGATAGTAGAGTGCATTTATCATACCATTTTTCATAATACAAATTTTCAGATCTATTAAAAACGAATGAAGCCATACAAATTCTACCTAATAAAAACCCTTAATCCTTAACCCAAAATCGAAAAGATCAATTATTGTGTCGATCCCAACCAAATGCTAAAAATTATGGGATGTTTTTCCTAAAAAAAACAACCCCAAAAATACCCAACAAGAGAGTTCTAAAAAACGTTTTGATATTATTACATTACCTGACTGCAAGTTTTCCTTGGCATCTGAGCTTTGGGATTGGCCTATTGCTTTATTCCTTTCTCCATTTTCACATGCTTGTGCAGAATATCTATCCTGCAAAATATTTGCAGTTCTAGTGAACTTTGACTTGTGTAAGCTTCTCTGCATCGTCCATGGGTTTCTGCTAGTGATGCTGATCATCATTCTGCTCGTGTTCGCCCGCCTCTTTTGTGCTTTAAGCGTCGTCTTCTTTCTTTTAAAATAGCTTTAGGCTGGCCAATAATTTCTTGCTCGGGTATTTGTTCAGATGTAAATAACTTCACCGACTCTACTCGCTGTGCGCATTAAAAAAGCCACCGACGACTGGAAGCGAATAAAACGCACCCCACTTTCCAGCCGTCGAATTTATTAAGTTTGGTAAGTCATGAGGGAAACACGATACCTAATCCGATCAGATGTACAAACTTTGTTAAACCTTACGAGGAGCACATCATAACCGAAAAGAAGAGTGGCTTGGACAGATCAACATAAGCATAATTTTGATAACCTCCAGTTCTTAAGAAGAGCTATCAATTTTCACAAAAGAGTTAATTATGTCTACTAAGAGCTTGATGAATTTACCATTTCTTATCATAAGAGGGATAAAGTACAACCAAATCCACAAAGGAGTTGTTGTAATTTACATTTGATCTAGAGAGAAAAAGGGAGACCAAGGGCAAAAGAAGAATCTGAAATTTTTGTAGGACCATGGCCCAAAATTTCAAATGAGGTCTCTATCATCCAAATTTTGAAACTACACTAAGAAGAATCTAGAACTAAGCATAGAGAAAGGAGGAGTGATGGAGCACCACACTTTAGAGGCCTAAGCGGAACGTTCTAAAACAAAGATGAAAGCCCCTACACATTTCCCAAATAAGGATTTGATTTCAATTACATTCTCCATATCAAGCAAAAAGGAGTCAGGGATATCCACTTGAGGAAAAGTCTTAGTGAAAAGAACTTGAACATCTCCTAGGAAGAAATCTGATTTAGGATGATGAGAAGATAATAATGATACATCCATAAGGGAAGGGACAACTAAACCAAAACTAAAGGGGATCTAGGATTTACAAAAATCCGACCAATGGTAAAAAGGGTTGAAAGCATTTTTTCACGCAACGTAGACCCATCAAGATTCAACAATCGCTTCCATTGAACACATAATAAAGATGGATGGGTTGTCAACATCCAATGATGGGGAAGAAACAATATAAACCCTAGAGCTTCCAACATTTTATCTCTCCCTTGAAACATCAACTAGAAAGACTGTGAGCTAAAGTTAAAATGACAGACCATCTCCTAGTGATCAATGGATTTGACTCCATTTAGAGATGCCATGACCTAAGTTGGAGCATGAATAGGAAAAAGTGAATATTCCATAGAGGCATGGAAAGATAAAATAATGAAATTATAATCCATGAGATCATAAGAACAAACATTCATAAAAATAGTAAGAGAGCCCCTGACCATCACAACAAAAGACTTAGCACTAGGATCCCCTCATTTGATAAGTGAAGATCACTGAGAGGGTTGATTGAAATAATTAAGAGTAGGAGGCTCCACTAAAATCATTTGATGGGCTTTGATGGAGGATTTATAAGAGGCTTCATAGAGAAATCCCCTTTGTAGGCTACTCATAATAGTTGAATATCCTATGAGATACTTATAAGAAGAGTTAGATTTGAGACACGCCTCCCTAACCTCCTCGAAGACATCCTATTGAGAAGGTAGCTTGAAATCCTCAAAACTTGAAGTAGCATCAGAAGTGAATGATCTATAAGGAAGTTGCAATTGACCATTGGAATGGTGGGCTAAATCCTTGTTTTTGAATTTTGTCTTCCCTTTCATCATAGTGTTAAAATCTGTGAGGCCATTTTATCGTATTGTTTGCAATGATATTTAATTTTAAATTGAAGCTTTTGTTTGATCTCATCAATATAATATTTCTTACAATGTAGATTTGAACTGACCTAAGTCATTTTAAGTGTCAGATCTTAAAGTGTGTTAGTGTTGTCATGATATTTTAAAAAAATTTGGACACAAAAGTTGGGTTAAAGAAAATTTTAAGGTGCCTTAACATCTAAAATATTTAAGATGATTTTTCCAAAGGATGCTTAAGGCGCCTTAACGTTGTATGAGTATAAGCCAACATTAAAGAGACTTTAAAGAGACATCATAATGGTGACGTTATAATGCCTTATGATGTTCAAATTTAAGATGCCTTTAAACACTGATATTATAATATTTTATTATTTTAAAATGTAGATTGCCTTAAATAGTTCAAATCTAGGTCGTCTTTAAATTGCCTTAAACTGTGTGACTCTAGATTGCCTTACGATTGACTTATACTATCCCACTTTAGATTGCCTTAAGGGTGACTTATATTTTTTGACATTAGATCCCCTTAAAGGTGATTTATACATACATGAAAATCTAGGAGAAAATCAAATGTAAAAATAAAACTTGCATTTGCAAAAAGAGCACAAAAATGAATGAAAATGCAACATAATATAGAAACCCAAAGTGTTTAAAATACTAATACATTTTATTAGCTTCTTCAAATTCTCTTATAAATATTGTATAGTTTTGCTTGGTTGTTTTATTATGGAAATAGGGCTAATCAAGTCCAAATCCACCAAATGAAACAATCTAATGTGGATTGGACTTGATTGGCCCTCAGTTCAATGTGGCACATAACTGGTCAATTGCACTAAATGCAACAACTTGATGTAGATTATGGATCAATTTGTGTTATTTTCATCCCACATTGAACTAATCAAGTGATGGATTTAATGTGGTGAAAAAATGCTGCCAATCAAACCCAAAACAACCAAATGCAACAATCTAATGTGTATTACAACTCGATTGGCTATGTTATCATACCACATTGAATTGATTGAGTGATTGGTTCAAGTATATGAAAAAATGGAACTAATCAAGCTTAAATATATAAAATACAATAATGTATGGTATATTAAGGCTTTATTAACAAAATTAATACACCATATTAAAGTAATCAATTGATCAATTCAATCTGGTGTGTAAATGAGGCTAATCGATCCTAAATTTTCCAAACAAAATAATATAATGTGGATTACAGTTGTTTGGCCTCATCTATATACCACATTGAACAATTGAGTGATGGGATCATTGTGGTGTGCAAACTAGGATAATTGATTCTAAAATAGATGGGATACTGTAATGTGATTAGGTCTTGATTGGTCCCACTTACATACAACATTGAATCGATTGAGTGATCAATTTAATGAAGTGAAAAAATAGTGCCAAACAAGCCCAAAATTAGCAATTGCAAAAATGTAATATGTATTAGGGCTTGATTGGCCATGTTTACACATCACATTGAACCATTTGATAGATTGGTTAATCAACTTAGTGTGCAAATAAGTCCAATTGAGTTTAAAATTGATAAATGTAATAATATAATGTGGATTAGGGCTTGATTGGCCCCAGTTGAATACCACATTGAGTTGATTGAGTCATTAGTTTAATGTGTTATTCAAACAGGGTAAATCGATCCCAAAACAATTAAATACAACAATCTAATGTCAATTAGGGATTTATTAGCCCCATTTTCATCCTAGATAGAACCAATAAATTAATTAGTTAAATTTGGTGTGAAAAGGGGTTAATTGATCTTTTAATAACCAAATACAAAAATATAATGTGGATTAAGATTTTATTGGCCCCATTTTCATCCCATATTGAACCAATCAATTGATTAGTTCACTTTAGAGTGCAAATGGAGATAATGGATACCTAATACACATTACATTATTGAATTCAACATATTTGGGCTTAATTTCCCTTGTTTTTCCTCAAATGAAATAATGTAATGTGTAATAAGGCTCAATTGGCCCTATTTTTGCAACACATTGAAATAATATTTTGATTAGTTCAATGTGGTATACAAAAGGGGCCCATCAGTCCCTAGTCCACATTAAATTATCCTACTTGGTTGCTTTGGGCTTGATTAGATTTGTTCTCACACCACATCGAACCAACCAATTTTCCCTTAAAGGTGTAGTGCTAGATTATGTGGGGCCTATGTAGTTCATAACCATATTTATTAAACATCATCTAAAATGGATATAATGATTATTTATTATTCTTTTCATGTTGTAATTATTCATGAAAATGTGCAAATAGATAATTAGTTTGGCATGACTTCATTAGAACATGATCATTAAGATAATCACAATGAACATAATAATCAAGAATAATCATAAGGGCCTAGATAGAATTAATCTAAGTGAAATTAATGGGGGTAGATTCTGACCAAGTTAAAGCCTTGTCCAATTTTCATCAAGGATTGCATAAATATACTAATGACATGGATAGAGTATTAAAATTGATCCTAGCATATATGGTTACATACCAAGATAAAATTAGTATTAACATCCCCACTAGAATATACCAAAAAATACGTGATTTTGTTTTTTTTTAAATTAAGCAACGTATCATTTAATTAAAATATACCATGAGAACCTAATTAGTGATACATATAAAATACTCTAAGTATGATAACTATAAAATAAAAATGTAACATTATTCATCACTAATCACTATCATCATAAGAAACACATAATAATTGAATATAGAAAGTAATTATAAATATCCATCCATGGCTAGTACAAACATACAAACACTACATTCAATGTAAAATAAGTAATTAATTCTAGCTCATCATGATAATGTTTCAATAATAAATACAATAAAATGTCCATATATAAGATGCATAGCTCCATGGAGCATAAGTTCCCTTAACTCTAGTATCTATGGCAATCTCAAATGTTGTCTTCAAAGTAGTAATGCTCTAGGGAGGGAGAGCATCATCCAAGCACTTTTCTACACCAATGATGGACCATAGATTCCTCACATAATTTTCCATCAGGGAATGACCCTCCCTTCACGGATGAGTAGATACTAATAGTATGGTAATCTAGAGAGACAAGTTAGTACTCGTTTGTTGTATGATTTTTAAAAGTAAACATACGATGTATCATAAAAAAACTCGTTCTAACAAGATGTTGAAAAAACATGTAAATCATACACATGAAATGACAATGTCTCACTAATATTAATTTGGCCAAAGTTTTTAATATTTAATTATCTATAGGATTAGTCAAATCTATACACACTAGTTGATCAAATTACCTTCATCTTGAATTGCGATACTAGTAAGCTAGTGAAATCCATCTCACTACTTACTTAGTATCAACAATGTAAGATTTGGTTATAATATTATAACCAATAGATTGATATAAATTACATCCTACTATCAATCATGAAACACCTTAAGCACATGAATAATCTAATCAATACATTTATTCCATCAAATTTGTGAATGAATCTCACAATATTATCTACCATATAAATAATTTAGCATAATAATTATATTTTATACCCTCCAGTACACTTACATTTAAACTAGAATTTTCAAATTACTATATGTAATTTCTAATTATAATGCACCTTATGACATCCCATAATATCATAGGCCATTGTTCTTGAATTCAACTACTATATACTAACAATCAGCCATAACAAAGAAGGTCACAGTTCTCACAAAACACATAATCTTCCATTCTAATATTTGTTATACTTTCAAGTGGTTATATGCACACATAAATAAAGTAATACTATATAGAAATCTATGATATAGTTTTAAACCACTAATATAATTGTAATTATAGGTACACACCCTGATGTACGTGTAAAAGCTATTTAGGAATAGGTGTACCTATATTCTCATTAAGCATATTATTAATTAATTCATTAATATGTAGCATATTATATTAATAAATATCCACCAGGTATTTTGTTTCACATGTTAAATATGATAAGTTATCTCATGCATATCATAAAGCTTATCATAAGATAATGAAAGAACAAGTTTGAACTATATATGCTTCATATGCTTTATCAAAGGCTATTTTATGATTTCAATATACTATAACTGCATATATGTTGATATAATGAAACATACCCATTTCGATAAACTATATGATAAGTCATAAGTCATTATGTGAGATTTTTATTATTATATCTTATAGATTATAAGTCCTTTATACACACACACACACACACACACACACACACACACACACACACACACACACACACACACACACACACACACACACACACACACACACACACACACGCACGCACGCACGCACGCACGCACGCACGCACGCACGCACGCACGCACGCACGCACGCACGCACACACACCCTGATCTATGTGGATCTATGGATTAGTAGTTAAACTCAGGGTTATAGATATCTTATGCTCCTTAAAAAACTACATAGAATATAATATCATTAATGTATTCTATAAATGTAGCATGCATGATAAACCATACAAATCAAAAAATATACTATGCAATATAGTAACAGGTTGAATACATAGAAATATGTATCAAATCAAATAATATAACATTCTTTTAAAGATCAAGATAACTGAATACTGATCAAATCATTAAACTTAGGCACTAAATTTGTTATCTTGAATGATAAATGATAATATATATTAATAGATCGTTATTTTTTTATAAACTTAGACTGCTATTAAATACTAGTTGCACCATTCATTGGTTCAAATCACCATATTTTCAAAGTCATAATACATAAACACTTGAGAGTGCCATTACCCATATCACTTATATAAATTTGTTATTATGTTTATATCATCATATGTATTTATTTAAAAATAATACAGATCACTAGGATTATTTTTATCAAATAACATTAACAAAACATTGGTTTA
Source organism: Torreya grandis (assembly GCA_037957365.1). Taxonomy (NCBI): domain Eukaryota; kingdom Viridiplantae; phylum Streptophyta; class Pinopsida; order Cupressales; family Taxaceae; genus Torreya; species Torreya grandis. The sequence goes on from JARHVA010008071.1 coordinate 221,382, forward strand.
GTTATATCATAGCTACAAACTATGTATATACACTTACCTAATCACTACATTCTCTTATGTATAAGTTTGGTCCATATATTGGAACTGCCATGTATATTTGGTATGATTAATACAACCAAATCAATTTAGATAATTAATTATGTAGTTACTATAAATAAATGTCTCATTAAACAATAATATATTTTTCCATATATTCATATCACTGAATAAGTCATTGTACATGTGGATATGCATCACAGTACCAAAATAGATCTTTAGATGTAGATCTAAATTTATATGAGTCACTATACTGGTTGATATCCTTTAGCATAATTTTTACCATTATAGGTTACCTATAATAGTATATTTAGGTAGTAGTTTTAGAAGTTGTGGAACAAATACCATCTTATTTGCTATTCTTATACTACCTAGTTTATTATGCATATGCTACTTTTGAGTTTGATGTATATAGCAACTTGAATATTGTAATTTAATTTCTAAGTATCTACATGTATTATATTGTATTTTATTTAGTATATGACTTCTATAATGTATATATAGTCTATATATATCAAATATATGATGCTATAAATAGTCAGTTATATATGATATATTCTATAGTATATACACATAGGTTCATTACATCAAATTCATGATATTTTAAAATGGTTCACTATTTAAATAGTAGTTTTTTTTACACATGCATTTAAACAATACATTAACATACATATATATTTAATTGGTTCACTATAAATATTCAACATAAATACTCAGAATGTAATTGCATTGCCTACCTGATAACAATGCTCTATTGTACCTTGTTCCCTTGTCTTTTTTATTTCTCCTCTAATATCCCTTCCATGCCCTATTGTGCCTCCCTTCTCTATTTATGAATATATTCTTTCTATTCTTTTGATCTATTATCATGAAAAAGGTATATCTTTTTCTTTTTAAGATTTTTTCCTTTATTTTTGTCTTTCTTTATTTTTACCAGTTTTAAATTTATCTTTTTTTCTTTCCTTTTTATTTATTTTAAGAATTTTTTCTATTTTTTTTTTTCTCCTAAGTATTAATTACTATATTTTATTCATTTTATTTCTAATTACAATAATTCATATATTTTCTAATTAAATTAGCACCTCTAATATTATAATGACTTAAGGATTAATTCATTAATCATTAAATCCAAATTTACTTAAATTATGCAAATACATCTCCAAAAACATTAATGATTATAAATATGACCTAAACATAATCACACAAGATGAGTTCCATATAACCATTAGACCAAGCTAATCATACATAAATAACTATCTAAATACAAACAACAATAAAACACACTATGCTAACCATTTCACTATACATCTAACATGTGCTAATTAATGTGGTGTGTGTAGGGTTTTAGCTGATTTTTCTATCATCCCCCAATATTTCAATCTGCATAAACCTCTAATATGATGCTCTCTCTCCATCATGATCTAAGGGATGATTCTCTCCTATGTCAACCTCACAACAAGTAGGTAGTTAGTCCATAACACCATGACATATATACATCATAAAATCTAACTAAAATAATAACTCAACATAATCATATTGTAATAATATACACTACAACCAACTTATAGTAATGTAATCATGTAATCTGAATAATATTCAACTATCTCATAACAACATATAACTCATAGCTTAGGAAAGTAATAAACAAATCAAATTGATAACTATAAGTATCCACGGATAATTAAATAAGTTTACTTAGTGAAGAATCGAGATGTAACATCCTTCCTCCTAAATCTAGTCATCGTCCTAGATGAATCTTATTCAAACATAAGTTTTGAATTAGAAACATTTTTCAACAAAAAAATAACATAGTATAAAATATAAAATCTAGTAAATAAATATGAAAATCGCTTGTAGAACTCATCATAGTCCTTCCAAGTAGCACTATCCTCAGAGTATTGGTCCCACAAGACCTTAAAATGTGATATATATCTATTATGCAAAAAAAATTAGCATGTGTCAGTTATTCTAATTAGTTCTACAATGATCAGCTCGAGATTTAGAACCTATAAATCATTCCAATCCAACACATGTGAAGGATCAGCTACATACATTTTAAGATAAGAAACATGGAAAACATTATATAATAGAGCTAAGGTTGGTGGCAATGAAATCCTATACGCTATAGGATTGACCAATTTTAATACTTCAAAAGGTCCCACATATCTTGGTGAAAGTTTCACTAACTTCTCAAATTTAATTGTGCTCTTCTTTGGCTTAACTTATAAGAATATTTTATCACCTACTAAAAAATACTTATATGTTCTCTTCAAATTAGCATAACTCTTATGTCTATCATTGGCATCTACCAATCTCTACTTGATTAATCTGACTTGTTATTCTATTTCTAAAATCATCTCAGGTCCAAAGACTACCTTATCCTCCAACCTCTCCCAACTGATTGGTGCCCTACACTTTCTTTCATATAGTGCCTTAACTGGTGCCATATTCAAATCTAACTAGTATGAGTTATTGGATGAAAAACCAACTAATAAAAATAATATTACCACTTGTATTTATGATCCATGTAATACATATGAATAAGGTCCTCTAACACTTGATTAACTCTCTAAGCCTATCCATCAGTCTCAGGGGATATGCAATGCTAAAATTTAGTTGCATATCCAAAGTTGAATTTATAGTTACCCAAAATTTAAAAGTCATCTTCAGATCATAATATAAAATGATCTTCTTAGGAAATCCATGAAATTTATACACTTATTTTACAAACCTTTTCACAAGAATAGATGCATCATCTATCAAATTTCCTAGTATAAAATGAGCCACCTTAGTTAGTTTGTTAACTACTACCAAGATCATATTATCCTTATTTCATGACACTACTAAACATTAGAAAAAGTCTATACCAATAACCTACCACTTCCATTCTAATATATCATGTGGATATAAGAACCCATTCAGATACACATGTTCATATTTCAATCACTGATATTCTAGAAAACATGACACATAATATACTACATCTTTCTTGATTCCCTTCCAAAAATAAATTGGTCTAAGCTCTTTCATGAGCTTGGTTACTATTGTATGTCCCGAATATGGGGAGTTGTGAGGTTCCTTTAGTACTGTGCTTTGAAATTTATCTTGATTTAACACATAAATCCTTCAATTATAATGTAAAAGACCATCACTCTCTAATCTAAATCCTTTATACCTAGGACTATGAGCATTCTTAGATAATTTTTTTTAACCTGATCATAGAATTCATCTCATGGAAAGAATTCAATCACTCGATCCCTGAAATTACTCCCAATAGGGAACCATAACTTCTATGTACCATCTATGACTTAGGGCATTAGTTACTCTATTTTCATTACCTTTGATAAAGTTGATAATTAAATCATAGTCAGATAAGAACTCTAGTCAGCATATATGATGAGCATTCAAATTTGGTTGGATGAAGATGTACTTGAGTCCCAAGTTATCTGTCTTGAGATCAAATAGGTTTCCTAACAATTAATGCCTCTAGACTTGCAAACCATGCACAATTTCTACAAGTTCTAGGTCATGAGGTACATATTTCACCTCGTAAGATTTCAACTTATTTGATTCATAAGCTTCCACTACACCATCCTTCATAAGGACTCCTCCTAGTCCATTCCTTGATGCATATGTGATCACTAAAAATTGACCATTGGGGTCAGGAACTCTTAACACTGATACTAAATTAAGCCTTCTTTTCAATTACTAAAAATATTCTTCACACTTACTTGACTAGACAAAACTTTGGTTCTTACATTGTAAAGAAGTAATCAGATTAACTATCTTGGAAAAAATTATAATGAACTTCCTATAATAGCCTACTAATCCCATGAAACTTCTTACTTCATGTACATTCTTTGGCATCGATCATTACATAATGGACCTTATCTTTGTTGGATCTAGAGAAATACCACCTGTAGAAATAATATGTCCTAGATATTACACTCTCTCCTAGAAAACTATGCACTTAGACAACTTACCATATAACTTGTGCTCCTACAACCATTACAAAATTAGTTCCAGATGTTGAAGGTAAGTACTCCTCTTCACTCTTAGAGTATATAATAATGTCATCAAGAAAAACCAAAACAAAGTGATCTAGATAATCTCTGAATACACTATTTATGAGATTCATGAATGTTGCAAGAGTAATTGTTAACCCAAATGGTAACATTATGAATTCATAGTTCCCATAACAAGTTTTAAATGTTATCTTTGGGATATTCTCATCCCTAATCCTTAGCAGATGGTATCCTAATCTAATATTAGTCTTAGAAAGGATTGTTGCTCCCTGCATTTGATCAAAAATATAATCTATACAAGGTAGTGAATAATTATTTTGGATAGTTTCCTTGTTCAACATTATATAATCAATGATAATTTGAAGATTACCATCCTTCTTCTTGACAAATAGAACTAGTGCACCCCATGATGACACACTTGGCCCAATTAATTGCTTTGACAATAATTCTTGGAGGTGAGCCTTCAATTCAACCAACTTAATGATTGTCATCCTATATGGTGCCTTAGACTATGGTTTTGATCCAGGTTTATTATTGATAGATAAATCAAACTCACATCTTAGAGGCAATTATGTTAATTTTTCTAGAAATACATCAATAAAATTCCTAAGGAATGGATAATCTTTGAGAGATGGTTCTTTAGGTTCCTCCATTTCATTTATCTTGATGATAAATTCTTGGTACCCTTTTGCTTAAGCCCTCTTGAGTTGCATTGCATAAATCTACCTAAGCTTCAACTCTATTTTCTTACCTTAAATTTGCATTTGATTTCCAAAATCATCTAAACACTCAACACTCTTTAATTAGTAGTTAATCTTGGCCTTATATTTTGCAATCCAATTAACTCTTAAGATCACATCATATGAACCTAATGGTGCTACATATAGATCCACTACTGTTATGAATTTGGGCACCCTAATCTTTACTTAGAATAAACACTTGTCAACCATGACTTCTGAATCATTCTCATACTATATTGACCATGCATTTGCCATTAATCCATCTCTTATAAATAACTTTCTAAGAATTTTAGGAGATATAAAACATTTTGTAACCCCTGTATCTATCAAAATGGAAACTAGATGTTTAAACAAAGAACTTGACAACTCTATGGGTGATGCTTTAAATTTAGCTTTCTAATTATCAACTATTGTATGTATATGTTACTGAAAACTACCTTGTTAAAGAATAGGAACTTTGTTCTTTGACTTGTCCTGAGTAGAGTCATGAGTATAATGGTCATCTCTATAAGTGAAACAACCTCTAGGTGGTCCTTTATTATCATCCTATTGGTTTCCCTTGATATTAACTTTAAAACCATTTCCTAGTTTCTTATTGCCTGACCTGTTGTTGAATTTGGCATTCTAGATTTTGAAATACTTCTTAGAGTCTCCACTCTTATGTTTCCAACTCTTCTTTTTGAAAGTTGACCTAAAATTTCCAGAAAAAATTTATTAAACTTATCCTTTGCCTATGCAAGAGAATTCAAATTTTCTTTCTGTTTGACTGCCTTCTCAAAGATCTTGTCCATGGTCGAAGGTACATGAACATCCAACTCTCCAATAATTTTGGATTTCAATCCTATGATAAACTTCTTGATCATGAAACTTTCATCTTCTTGGTACTAATGTACTTACTTCAGAAGTTTGGTTAACTATGCCTAGTACTCATTCACTAATAAGTCTCCTTGCTTTAGATTCTATATATTTGTGAGTTTCTAATCATAATACAATTGTGGAATCCACCATGATCTGAACAAAGTTACAAACTACTCTCAAGTAGTGGTGGTCAAGTTACGATTCATTTCTAACCTCTTTTTATCCCATCGTGTAGCTACCTCACTAGCTAACTAGTATGCTACCCATACTACTTTAGTGACCTTAGAATAGTTTCAAATATCTAAATACTTTTTCATATTAGTCAACTATGCTTTAGATCCATTACCCAAAATAGTTCCATCAAACTTAAGTGGGTTTACCTTTTTCATATCTCTAGCCAACTATATAGCTACCTAAGCTCTCACATCTTGAGGATTTTCATGCTCATTAGAATGCTATTCAAGTTCCTCTTAATGTTCCTCCTCTTCATGTATATGAACTACCTACTCTAGTACTATAATCTAGTCCCTAGTCTCATTCATGGCTGCAAGAATCTAATCCAACATCATTGTTTTCTCATTAACAAATTGGTTAGGATCAAATAAAGGGTTATTGTCATTGACATTTGATAGACCTTATCTAGATACTCTAGTTTTCATCATCCTCCTTTATATCAATAGAATGATATGAAAACGTTAGTGGACTCACTAGGTCCTAAAGTTTGAGTCATATCTCTGATACCATATGTAACATCTCCACTATGATCTACCTAGAAAGATATGATATTTTTAAAAATTAAGCAACGTATCATTTCATTATATTACACCATGAGAACCCAATTAGTGACCCATATAAAATACTCTAAGTATGATTACTGTAAAATAAGAATGTAATATTATTTATCATTGATCACTATCATAAGAAACACATCATAACCAAATATAAATTAATTATAAATATTTAGCCATGACTAGTACAAACATACATCCACTATTATCAATGCACAATAAGTAATTAATTCCATCTCATCATAATAATTTTTAAATAATAAATACAATATAATTTACATACATAAGATACATGGATCCATAGAGTATAAGTGTCCTAGACTCTAGTATTTATGGCAATCTCAAGTGTCATCTCCAAAGTAGTACTAATGTGGCGAAGGAGACCGTCATATGAGCACTTTTCCATACCAACCAAAGACCATCGATCCCCCACATAATTTATCATTAAGGAATGACCCTCCCTTCATGGATGAGTTTATAGTGATGGTACAAGAATCTAGAAAGACAAACTAGTACCCATGTGGTGTATAATTTGTAAAACTAAACATGCGATATATCATAAAGAAACTCATTCTAACAAAATAATACACAAATATGTAAATCATACACATGAAATGACAATGTCTCATTAAAATTACTTTGTCCAAAGTTTTTAATAGTTAATGATATATAGAATCAGTCAAATTCATACACATCACTTGGTCAAATTACCTTCATCTGGGATTGTGATGCTAGCAAGCTAGTGAAATCTATCTCATTACTTACTGACTATTAGCAATGAAAGATTTGGTCAACATAGTATAACCAATATATTCATACAAATTACATCCTACTAGCAATCATAAAATATGTTAAATACATGAATAACCTAATGTATATATTTAATCCATCAAATGTATGAATTAATCTCATAATATTATCTACCACATAAATAAGTTAGCATAATAAATATAGTTTATACCCTCTAGTATACTATACATTTAAATTAGAATTTTATAATTGCTATAAGTAGGTTACAATTATAATACACCCTATGACATCCCAGAATATCATAGACAATTGTTATTGAGTTCAACTACTCTATGTATACACATAATATTGTTAACTTCAATCAATTACTGACACTTTATATCTTGTAATAAGCTGTCAAGTCTCAATCTCTCTGAGAGCATGACTTAAGGGGTACACTGAGAAAGGGGTGGGAAGACCATTGGTGCTTCATAATATTGTTGTAATTTTTACCACTTGCCATCTACACACTTGTTTTCTAAAACCATTTACCCTAAGCTTATTCTTCTTAGTTGTACCCATTCCAAACATTTGTCATGCTTTATCTTTTGTGTTCTTACCTTGACCTCTTTTCACTAGTTGACTTTACTAGGTCAACTATGTTGACCTTGTATAGTTTTTAGCCTCTGATTACTATACAGGGTCGATTGGGTCAACCCTATACTATTTAAGGTATTTTTCATTAGGAGTTTTGTTAGCCCTCTGACTATGGCAGCTCGAGACCTAGTGATATATCTCTTAAAAACATATAGTGTCAAATGGGTCGACCCTGTATAGCCAACATATTTCTAAGGATTTAGGGTAAGATTCACCTATCTATAGAAGTTCATTTCCAATCATTTGATAATAAGAGAAGTGAAAAATAATATGTTTTAATGAACACGTACTTATTGGCCATTCTACTTGAGAAATAAATCTTAGGGTTTCATAATTTCTTTGAAGATATGAATCTTATCTTGTGGAGAAGTATTTTAGATGCATAGATAGGTTGTGTAGCCTAGAGCTGATTTGTCTTTGTTTTCCTTACATAACATAACAATCTCTTATGAATCACCTTGGCCAAGGGAGAGATTTAGGATCTATGGGTTCATCTTCAAAGGTAAATATTCATAACTTTATTTCTTCTTTATAACAGTACATAAACAATGTAGTTGTGCTTCTCTCACATGCATTAGGATTCTATATACATTGACATGAGTATATGTTTTCTATGCATATTTATTTTAGTTTTCTTTTTTTTTTTAACCCTCACTTTGTGCCACAATATTTAGTGTGCACTAGATTAGATTTACTTTCATTTTTGTTAGAAGAGAGTGAACATTATACCTAGGACTCTTTTAGGGTTGTTGCATGATTGTGTTAGACTGTAAGCTTTGAAACCCTTCATATCATGGTGTATTATGACAACTGATCCCATAATCAGGTCTATAACCCCATATTAGTCATGCCTCCACTTAACAAATGTATTCTCAAGTAGAAGTGTAGGTATACTCTATCTTCTTTGAGCCATGATTGATTTGTAGACATGATACATTTTTAATTACATAAATTCCAGTGAACCTGATGTCAACTAACCCTTGAAGGATTTGTTCACCTTATTTTATTTATTTCATTATTTCATCATTATTTTTGTCATATATTTGCCATATTAGATCGACTCTATCGACCCAGTATCTAAATTTTGTGTGCAAATTATTGGGTACAGGTTATTGGATCGACCTAGTATAGTTTTTTATCTTTTTAGATATCTACATACTACTAGGTCAACCCAATCAACCCTATACATTTTTAGGCATTCAACATCAAGTTTTTGTAAAGCTTGATTGACCCTGTTGACCCAATTAGCAGAATTTAGAAACATATATCAAGGTTCTTAAACAACAATCTTCATTCTATGCATATTTGATCCACCAAAGTTCCTTCCCATCTCTCTATTTCTTTCTTTACTATATTTCCTTTTACAATTTTTAATCTTCAAAACTACCCTTGCAAAGTCAACTAGATTGACACTATCGACTTAGTTTTGTGTTCTATGTGTTATGTGGATAACTAGGTCAACTCTACTGACCCTATTCATTTATAGACCTTACTTTTGTGGTACAAGTTTGACCCTGTCGACCCTATTATATATTTTATGCATATATTGCTAACTATATCAACATTTTACCTTGTTTCAAAATTGAAATTAACCTTATATGCTAGTAATTAATTCACACTTTATTTTCTTGTTGTTTGCATTCTTAGAATAGATCACATAGATTAATTAGGTGGTTTTTAATTAATCATGTAGTTCACTATTTTGTATTTTATGCACACATGACCAAATCATAAAATCTAAACAAGCATTTTAACATTTGTCTACCTAAGGCCAACCTACTTGGATTTCATCACCAAGAGGGAAGCTGACTTGATACTCTGGTCAAGTATAAAGCATTATTAATTTTATATTTTAGTTAAGCACCTAACACCCTTATTATTGTGGTATGTGAAGTGAGGGGGTAGGATCCCATACCAAGCTTGTATCATTGCCACTATAGTCCCTTTCATCCCAAACTACCTGAAATCATCCTTAGATTTCCATTCTAGTTCCTTATTTACAACCATCTTCCCATCACATTTAAAAATATATCTTAATAATCTAACTGACATTTAGGTTGACCGATTAGTTAGCTCTTTACTTTCCAAGTTGATTAACTACTCTTTGGTCAATTATATTTTGTATTATAAAATCTTGCATTAGCCAATGTTGGTGCAAAGTTTTGTGTTGTGTGCTATAATTAGATTAGCCAACATTGATCCAATTGACTGTTTACTTCCTTTTAGTTACGTCTTTTCAAATTGCTTGCAAAAGTTATCTTATTTTAGTTTACAAACTTGTTATAATCTTCTTATATTTCCTTCCCTAATGTAATGGATTGATCCATTCTACCTTGTACCTTTTTTACCTCTATTCACAGTAATGGATTGACCCAATCATCCCTGTACAGTTTACAAACCTTATTTCCTCTTTTTCCAATCTCTGTTCACTATACTAGATTGACCTAGTTGACCCTATATAGTTTGCAAATCTTTTTTCTGTATAAAGTCGACCCAATTGATCATGAACTATTTCTATCATTTCTTATTTTATTGATTTCTCATCTCTCTTTCCTTCCCTTCATCATGGAATTTTGCTTAATGAAAATACTAAGTTGTAATCAATAGACATGATGAATTTGACCAACCCTTATAAGGTCTTCTATAAATAAAGTAGGGATCCTCTTGTAGATACTATTAAGGTTCATATTGCCACTCACATAATGAACTATGGGACCTCTCCTAATACATATTTATAATGTAATCCTCTTTTCTCATTAGAATACCAACTTGAATTAGAGTATACCCCCAAAATGATCTTCTTTGTCTTTTAATTTCCTCAACATGGAGGAAAATATCCTTCTAATATTTACAATCTTATGATTAGTGGTCAATCTGAAGAGTCTCATTCACCCACTCCTACATTCTCAACTAGATTTAGGGGTACCACTTTCTTTGATTCTTGGCCTCTTCTTTTGATTATGACCCCTTCTCATATCATGATTTCTTATTCTCTAACTTGTTTCACCTACATGCCTAATATATCCACTAACATGGCATGTTCTACATCTAGTAGGCCTCTCATAAGATCCACTATCCTTAATACTTCCACTAGTGCATTGTTTGCTACCCAAGGTAATAATGCTGCTAGTGTTTCTTCTTCTCAACCATTCACTAGTCCATCTTTTGATACACAAGAAAATTTTACCACTAGTGCCTCACATTATCATAATTACTCTCAAGCTCCTATCAACACCAATATGGTACCCAAGCCACTAATACCACCTGTAATGCTTCTAATAATGCTAATCAAAAAAATCAACTATTATTAAAAACACTCAATCAAATGAATACCTTTCAAGCTCATAACACAAATCAAATGATGAGAATGCAAAACCACCTTCTCCATCTTCATACTCATCCTCAACCAATGGCTTGGGGTACACATAACTAAAATGTATCCCCTCCTCTTTAAGATTCTCAAGGCAATCTTATTCATCAACCTCCTTTGGTTAACAAAACCATTAAACATCTCAAAAATGAACATATCGCTACTCAAATTACTAACATTGATATAGGAGGTATCACACCTATAATTTATTATAATGGATTAACCGATCCCATCCTTCATCTTAAAACATTTAGAAATATTTATAAGGATTGGGTCAAATTGAACACCTTTGCCATAACCAAACTCTTAGCCAAAACTCTCACATGTAATGCCTTGGATTGGTACAACCAACTTAGAACTCATTCCATTACTAGTTTGAAGGATTTAAAGAATGTTTTAGTTCATGAATTCTAAACTAGTGATCTTCTTGAAAACACTTTGGCCCAGTTCATAAATTGAAAACAACTCAAAAATGAAACTACTCAAGCCTTTGTTAAAAGGTGGAAAACTTTGTCAAACAAATGTGAACATAAAATGTCTGATGATAATCTTTTCCATCTCTTTACCAATGACCTTTTTCCTAAACTTCAATATCGAGTCCACACTCTCTCTCCACATACATTGGAGGAGGCTATTGACCAAGCTAAATGACAAGATTTCTTTATGCATCAATTTGAGCCACCCAAAACTTCTATGGATCTTCATCTCTTACTTAAGATCAAAATCAAAATTTTACCAGTGATAGTGTTATAGATTCTTATGACACCATTCATAATGTTCAAGCTATCATTCCTACTCCTTTGTTGAAACTATTTCCCCCTTCTCAACAATATACCAATCCTCACTTATGTTCACCAAATAACATTAATGTTCATAAACCTTTATCCTCAGTTGAATTGATTAAGCATCTACCTAAGCCTCTTCCATGAGAATTTGACCCTACCCATCATATGAAATCCTGGTATGATCCTAATAAGTTTTGTTAGTTTCATGCTAGTTGGGGTCATTCTAATGAAACCTATAGAAAACTTTGTAATTTGGCTACATATTTTATTTTGGGTCCTAATTTTGATCATGATTCCATCATTCATAATAATCAACAAGATTATGAAATTGCTTTTAAGGATTGTGAATCACATGATGAATACCAAGCCTTGAACCAAGCTAATACTAATTTGGGTATCTACAAAGACCCTCTTCATAATCATCAACCTTTATAAGCCAATAAAGATAAAGCCACCCCTTCCACCAATAATGTATAAAGTCTTATTGAATTGACTTCTGAAGAGAATGAGGTTAACATGACTAATATGTGAAGGGTGGTTTCTTTTATCGATTCCTAACCTATCTACAATCCTCCTTCACATAAAACATATCATGTAATCCATGATTCTTCTCCAACTCATTTGAATGAGTTGGGGCAAGATGACTTTATTACTTTTTATGATCTAATTTCTAATTCTCCCTTAGATAAAACTTCATTTTCTATTTCTATCACTCTTCTGTCATCTTCTAACATTGATGATACTAAAAATTCTACTTGCACTTTTTCTACCAATTATCAAAATCAACTTGAACTAACTAATTCATCATCACAACATGATTTACAAACTTGTTCTAAGACTTTTTATTCTTATCAACATAAATTCCAATGCACTTTGGCTCCTCCTTCTAAGGACCTCTTTAATCATTATACACATATATCTAACAAAAAAATTATGGTTTATGATGAGTTGAATCCCATCTTATAACTTATCAATATCCCATCCCAAATTCCATTTCTTGAGGTTATGAGGAATTCTACACATCATAAAAACCATCTTATCCAACTAGTATTCAAATTGAATGTCTCTTGTCCTCCCTTAGTAAGATGAGCAATGGCCTTATCTGGATCTGAGGATAATATATTACAAGAATGTGAAAAGATTTATATCAACATTGATGAAACTATAGATAGCTCTCTTTCCTTAAAATTTTCCATAGCTTCTATGATTCCCAATGAGATTTTGCATTGTGCAGATGATCCTCCCTTATTCATTAGTGTTCAAATACGCAATATCTAAGTTAATAATTAATTGATTGATGAGGGTTCTAGAATTTTCATTGCCTCTCTTGACATTATCAAATCCCTTGGATATTCATAATGCAATCTCAAGTCTACACACAATGCTTGCCAAGGATATGATAGATGGAAAATGCCTCCTCTAGGTTCTGTGTGGCTTCCCATTACTATCCCACTTGTCACCATTCATGTGAAGGTGATTATATTTAACTTTCCCCTTTATTATAACATCTTCCTTGGTATGTCATGGACTCATTGTGTGAGAGTTGTTGCTTCTTCCACCTGCTAATGCATTAAATTACCTCATAATGAAGCCATTTATAGGATTTAGGGTGACACTAACCCTTTAAATTATGAACAATTATAGCACTATGGTGTCTTCAATATTCCTACTCTTGAACCTTTACCTAACACTCCATTATGTGAGTCTCAGCATCTTAACTTTCTTGTTAATTCAACTCGAGGTTATAATGGGCATCTCAAACTCATTGGGAACATTCCTCCTAACCTATTAGATTATGATGATGATCCCAATGAGATTAACTTAAAGATTAAAACTTTCAATATGTCACCTCACCTCATCTTGTAGCTTCCTGCTTCCTTGCAGCCTCATTTTTTCAAGCCTCCTTGCAATGATATTCTCATAATATTGACCAAGACTTAGCAATATATAGACCATGATTTTTTGGATGACAAGGTCATCCCTACTTGTGTAATTGATCTTCATACCCTAGATTACAATGATGGTTATTCCTTAGATGATCCATTCCTAGGTGGTCTTGTCTAGGCATGTGATGTTGAGATTGTCCATTATCATTCTTATTTACTTGACTTTTTTCATGTATCTTCCCATTTCTCTTCATTTATAGTTCCTACTTTTAGTATTTTTCCTCTTTATCATAGTGTAGATATGATGCCAACACCTCCAATTTCTAAGGATCCTCATAGGATTATGCTCAATCATCGTGCTATGACTGGGCCTTACCATTTTAATAGGTACCTTGATCACCATAGTTGGTTTACTCTTAAGATTAGTGTAACCCTTCTTAGAACTTTTGTAAATCTTGCCCCTTCGTCAGTAGATCCATTATAAGATTCCATTTCCACTCCCACTATAGTTGAGCCTCTTCCCACTCTTTCTATAGTTGAACTTGTTCCTGTTCCTACTCTTGTTGAGCCTACCTTTGCTTCTCACCCATAGTTTTTTTTTTTTAGCCTAGTTTCATCCCTCCTCCATCAACACCTTCACTTGGTGATGGTTTTATTTCCTTGGCTTTATGTGGGAAAATTTATCAGTATTTATGAGCACATGCATGGTGCCTTTACATTTACATTCTAATCAGATGTGTGCTCCAGTTTTATTTTGATCTATTTTTTATATCATTTGATGCTATGTCAAATTCATGTTTTTATTATATGGTGTTTCTTTACCTTTTGTACTATATCTATATTATATTATTATTTATATTTGAATATGATTGTCTTTGATTATCATTGTCTTCTATTTCTTTCTTGAGTTTTTCTCAAAACTCTCTTCTTATGTCTTCTTTATTGTTTGCTTTCTTATCTCTACTTTTCATAGATAATTATCATTGTGACTTAGTTATATAAACCATATTCCCTTTGGTTTTTGTCTCCCTATTACCATGTGATCAGTTAGTAAATAATGTATCTCATTATACTTTCCTTTCACCAATCCACTTTGGATCTCCTTATTCCCTTCTTTATTTTTCACAAACTAAGCATATACATGATTGAGACTTGAGATCACATGCTTGTTTATCATTAAGCCTAAGTATCCTAGTCAATATTTGTCTTTGGTTACTTAGATTACTTTAGCCTTAGCCTAAATCTCATTTGTGTGTATCACTACATCTCTCATGATTGGTCATTCGAATTCCATATAGAGGAGGAATCTTAAAAAGCCATAAAAAAATTTAAAAGCTAAATCATTTTACAAAAGGCGATGATATAAAAGGTAAAAATATTCTTAAGAGTCAAATCACACTATAAGACATGATTAAAAGCACATCTCCTTCTTTTAAACGAAGCTCAAAATCCATAGTTGGCCTCACAATAATGTTGAGGTCCTTTGGGGTGCATTAGGCCAGTAGATTAGAAAAAGAAAATAAAAAACTTTTAGTGCTACCTACTTTCTCACACAAGTACCGAATCGTAATTGTAGATTGATAACTCTGTAAGGGGTCCTGAGGAATAGGGAACACATTGTGGGAAGGTATGTCCATTTTAATTTTATTGTACCAATATACCTTCATGAGTTAATCTTAGTAGCATGCTTATATGCCTACAAAGCTTTGTGTCTATAGCGAACATGTTTCCTTTGTACATTGATGGTCACTAGTCACTTAGTTTCTCATGTCCTTAGTATGCCTCTTGCTTGTTAAGGTCTTCTCATAAGATGCCTAAATCTTAATTTTTACACTCCTTTTTTCATTCCCTCTATCCCTCATATTTCTTCTTAAAAAATATTGTTTTGTCTATTTATCACTCTCTTTGAGATTTCATTTGTGAGTTGCTTTGTAAGACCATGGATAGGACCTAACATTCTTCACAAATTACCACCTTTTTCCTTCCTATTACCCACATCCTTTGTTACCTATTATTAATTTTTATTCCACCCCAGTGGTGTTCTATTTGTGTTTTGATTCATAAGACTACAGATAGGACCTGACATTCCTCACAAATTTTTTCCATAATACAAGTCACAAACAAAATTACATGTGTCAAATATGAGATAAGATGTGATTGATTATGAATTTACACATCATTAACATCATTCCCAACTTGATTTAGTGTGTTTTATGCTTAATTTATTTCTCTTTCACTTTTATCTTCTTATTTTCTAAGTGCATATAAGAATACAACCATTTCTTGATATTTTCATACTTCCCGGCTTGAATTAGTGTGATCAATTTAAGACCAATCTTTTGCCATTTTTTTTTAAATAATTTTAAATGTGATTTAGTATTATTGATTGACTTAACTCATTTTTTTATATCATTTGTGTCCTTTTACATACCTTCCATTTTATTACATTTTTTTCATACTTCCCAACGTGATTTAGTATGATTTTACTTGTTTTAATTTGGTGCAAAAGTCTTTCACTTTGATTTAAAAACAAATTCATTTTTACCATCTTATTTTACCATCCCTTAGTTCTGTATAGATAGTCATTTGCTTGTTATTACACATTTCCCAAATTAAAATAGTGTGTATTACATTTTCTATTGATTATATTTTACCAAGTCTTTTTTTGCCTATTTCTTTTTAACCATGCATGTGTTTTTCATAAAGCTAGAAAAGAAACCACATCCCATATATTTACTATAGCGTATACAACAATAGATAAATATATGTGATAGAAATAAATATATTCAGAGTATCCACAACCACAAGCATAATGATGATAACATACACAATCAACATCAATATGCCAAAATGATACAAGTACAACCATATACAATGCTCTAGCTCTATGGATGGGTTCCATCTTGTCTATCTCTTGGTCTAGCCATGCTACCTTTCGAGGCCTTGGTATGACTCATTCAAATAATACACTATAAAGAGGCCATCCGAGATCTTAGTCCATCAACCTGTCCCTCTAGATATGCCACATGTCCTTATACCTATGCCAATTGGGCTAAGGTCACCATGTGTGTCATCATCTCCTACTCCTACACCTATCATATGGGTTAAGGTCACTATATGTGCCTATGTCATCTATGTCATTATATCTAGATGAACATCTCTCTCCTCTACCAAAGCTTACCATGCCCATATATCTCCTGTACCCATCTCTAGTAGTGGTTGCATCCTCTCTCAATGCTTGTATCTGCTTCACTACCTTTGTAGCTAATCTAAACTAGCTCTCTTGAGCTGGGACATATGGTACACTAGGGTCTTCTAATGTAGTAGGGTCATACAGCTATAGAAGCTCATCTAGGATGTCATGGAGTGCTCCCCTCACAAGGGACCCCCATCTTTCCTCCTCATCCTTAGTTATGCCTAAAAAATCACACCCATATAGATGTTAGAGCACTGGTATATCTCACAATATCTATCTATCTCTAGTCTCTACTTAAAAATTAAAAAAACTTAAGTAATAATTTAATCACATTTATTACCTATCTATGTCTTGATAATTATGGTCTTGTCATCCGCATGAACACCTAGCATAGTCTCTCTATCCATACAACCTCTTAGCACCTCCTCTATAAGTCACCTCTTTAGCTCAAATCTAGATATCATGACTCACAATTGCCTCACCCTTCACCTGAGTGTCCTCTTTATCATCCAACTCTCCTTTGGCTCACCTATTAGTTCATTAGGGATGGTGATAGTCTTCACTCTCTCCTACTCCTAACTCTATCAATGTCATGTCCTCAATGGTTATTGCTCATCTTGCTACAGTGCTAGTGGTGGTATCTCTAGTGTCACTACCTCCACACCCCTCTCATCTTGCTCTCCTCCGTACCATGTTCACCTAGTCAATGGTTGCTCATGATGTGGTCTGAGTATTGACCTCAACACTAGTGGCCCTAGTCCTCTCCTCCCCCATGGCTCTCTCACATACTGAGCCCACTACTCAGGCATCAATATCAGTGATATTCAATGAGGTAAGCCCATTTTTCTTAGTACCCATGCCACTAAATATGGCTCTCTCCACCAGGTATAGTGTTTGATCACCTCTATCCTTGTTGTAGCTAGTGAAACTATGTACCAACTCAATTATGTAGTCACTATGTGCCCATATGGCTGCCACACTATGTTTTCATGTCTCACCATCTATAACACTAACACATGGGGCATGATCCACTCTCCCTGATCCTCTCTCCATATTTACACTCAAGATGACCTATCATCAACTGCATGGGGTAACTAGTGGGCCAATACATGGGAAACCTCTCATATATCCAAGCCATTAGTAATATGATTGGTCCTATCAACTTTTTCCCTCTAACCAACACATCATATAGATCATGTATGAGGTGTACCTAGATGATAAAACTAAGATCATATAGTACACCCTCTTCTAGGATCATCTCACTCAAGGATACCATGAATAGTGGTACCTTATTGTCCAAATTATGACAAAACACTCATTGTGTCATAAGTCCTATCACAGCCTTCTAGATATCAAAAATTTATGATGTATATATATCAAATATACTAAATCTCCTATCCACTAATATTGTATATGAGCCTATAGCCCACATAGCTAAGGCTCTCCTCTCCTTGAAGCTATTTGGTATGCCTCTAGTCATCGGTGCTCCTACTACTGATAGCCCTGAGATGGTATGCACATCCTTGAGAGTGATAGCTACCTCTACCACATCCCTATCTACCTTCCATTTGAAGGTATTAGTCAATCATTCCCAATATCAAAGGAACATGACTAACAAATCCATGCTCATGGGAATCTCATACATGTTAGCTATCCCTTCTAGGCCTATAGATACTAGCCTAGCTCTATCTCCCATGGTCAAATTCTCAATTAGATCTAGTAACCAAGACACATCTACCAATCTATAGAACTTGGGTTATCCCTACAACCAAGAAACAACAAAAGATGTATTAGATCCTCCATGTCATGTTCCTCAAAATGTTCCTTTTTGCAATTTTTTTCCTAATTACTTCAAAACCATTTACCTAATTGGTTTTTCCTACCCATAAAATATAATTTTGATTCATTCTGACATCAATAATGCTATTTTTTTAATATATAAATACACTTAATTCATTAAAATACTCAAAAACTAGCTTAAGTTTCATAGTTGCCTACCTGTAGTGCACCTTCTGCAACTCTTAGAACTCTTCCTCATCCGGCCTATCATCTCCTCGCTATCCTTGCTCGTTTGGTCTTCAAATTTATTTTTCTCCCTTTAACAAGTCAAAATAGCCAAGTGACTTCTCTTTCTCCCTATTTAAGAACACTTCTCAACAAGTCAAAATTTTCAATTATTTCTAGGCAAATTTCTTATTTTGATAATATCTTTGTTTCTATTCATCTATTTTCAAAACTATAAAATGTGTTGATTTTATGATGACGTAGATAATATTTTCCATTATTATATGCCTATATTCCAATTTTTTTGATTTGTGGCTATTTTTTGCACTAAATTCTATAGATTTGCCTAATGTTCTTCACATTAGACACCTTCACATCTATTGTAGTTTACTTATTTTATATACAACACTAAGGTAAGTAAAGGTATATGTTTTTCAATTTTATCCTTTCATTTATTTTATTTGATGCTTACTACATTTTACTTAGCATCGACATTGTGTGTTATCATGTTTCATCTCGATGCACCATCCCATGTTGTACTCACATGAAATGTGATGAGCTTTGAGTGGGGCATATGTATAAATATAATATTTTTAAATTTTATCAATTACTAAAACTTTATATCTTTCAAGAACCCATAGAGTCTCAATCTCTTTGAGTGCATGCCTTAAGGGGTGCATCAAGAAAGGGGTGGGCAGACCATTGGTGATTCAAAAAATTATTGTCCCTTTTTCCACTTGACATATACACACGTCTTAAAAAACCATTTACCCTAAGTTTATTCTTCTCAAGTGTACCCATTCCAAACATTTCTCATTTTTTATCCTCCATGTTCTTGCCTTGACCCCCTTTCACCAGTTGATTGTACTACAATGACTAAGTCGACCCTATATAGTTTTCAACCTTTAATTACTGTATAGGGTCGACTGGGTTGACCCTATACTATTTAGGTTATTTTTCATTAGGATTTTTGTCAGCCCTTTGACTGACCTAACTTGAGACCTAGTGATTTATCTCTCAAAAACAAATAGGGTTGACTGGGTTAACCCTGTACAACTGACATATTTGGAAAGATTTAGGGAAAGATCTCTCTATATATACAAGTTCATTTCCAATAATATGATAAGAATAAAAGTGAAAAAAAAAGTGTGAACAAATATATGCTTATTGACCATTGTACTTGAGGAATAAAGCTTAGGGTTCCATAATTTTTTTTGAGATATGGATCTTATATTTTAGAGAAGTCTTTTAGATGTGGAGATAGGTTGTGTATCATAGAGCTGATTTGTTTTGTTATGCTTACATACCACAATATTATCTTATAAAGCACCTTGGTCAAGGGAGAGATTGAGGCTCAACAAGTTCATTTTCAAAGGTAAGTATTCCTAAATTTATTTTTCCTTTATAAGAGTAGATAGATAAGGTAGTTGTGCTTCTCTCCCATGTATTAGGATTTCGTATACATTGACGTGAGTATATGTCTTCTATGCATGTTTAGTTTGTTTGTTTTATTTCGAACCCCCACTTTGTACCACAAGATTTGGTGTGCACTAGATTAAATTTACTTTCTTGTTTATTAGAATAAAGTGAACATTAAACCTAGGACTCTTTTAGGGTTGTTGCATGATTGTGTTAGACTGTAGGCTTTGGAACCCTTCTTAGCATGGTGTATTGTGACAAGTGATCCCCTAATCGAGTCTAACAAATATCCATATTGGTCATGCCCCCACTTAATAAATGTATTCCTAATCAGAAGTGTAGGTATGCTCTATCTTCTCTGAGCTAAGATTGATTTATAGACATGATGCATTTTATATTGCATACACTCTATACTAACAACAAGTTATAGAAAATAAGGTCACAATTCTCATGAAACATATAATCTTCCATTCTATCATTTGTTATACTTTAAGGGGGTTGTATGCACACATAAATAAGGTCCTACTATACATAGATCTATGGCATAGTTTTGAACCACCGATGGAACTATAATTATAGGTACACACCCCAATGTACATGTATAATCTATTCAGCCATAGGTGTACACATATTCTCATTAAGCATACTATTAATTAATTAGTTAATTAATTAATATGTAGCATATTATTTTGATACATCTCCAATACATATTGTGTTTCACATGCTATATATGGTAAGTTATTTCATGGATATCATAAAACTTATCATAAGACAATGAAAGAATACATTTGAACTATATATGCTTCATATGATTTATCATAAGTTATTTTATGATTTTGATATAGTATAATTGCATAGATGCCAGTATAATGAAACATACCCATTTTGATAATCTATATGATAAGTCATAAGTCATCATGTGAGATTTTAATTATTATATCTTATAGATTATAAGTCCTTAATATATATAGATTTTATCCTTTCATTAAGATCAACCCTGCTCTCTGTAGATTTATGGATCAATAGTTAAACTCAAGGTTATAGATAATATCTTATGCTCCTTAAAACGATACATAAAATATAAGATCCTTAATATATCAGATAAATGTATCAATAGGTCACTTAATTCATGATAAACAATGCAAATCAAAGGATATAGTATGCAATATATTAACGGACTAAATACATAGAAATATGTATTAGATCATATAACATATGTAACATTCTTTTAAACATTAGGATAACTAAAAACCAATTAGATTGTTAAACTCATGTGCTAAATTTGTTATCTGGAATGATAAATGAAAATATATATTAATTTATTGTTGTTTTTTATAAAATCAAACCACTATTAAACATCAGTTGTGTCATTCATTGGTTCAAATCACCATATTTATGAAGTCATAATACATAAACACTGTATAACACCATTACCTAGATCACGTATATAAAATCGCTATTATGTATATATAATCATATGTACTTATTTATAAATAATATAGATCTTTACGCTTATTTTTATCAGAGAACATAAACAAAATGTTGGTTTAGTTATATCATAACTACAAACTTTGTATATACACTTACCTAATCATTGCATTCTCCTAAGTAGAAGTTCGGTCCATATCTTCGAATTGTCATGTATATTTAGTATATTATATACAACTAGTTTGATTTAGATAATTTATTATGTAATTAATTTAAATAATTATTCTATTAGATAATAATATAGTTTTTCATATATGCAAATCGCTAAATAAGTCGTTGTACATGGGGATATGCATCACAGTACCTAAATAGATCTTTAGATGAAGTTATAAATTTATATGAGTCGCTATATTGGTTGATATCCTTCAATATAATTTTGAACATTATATATACCCTATAATATTATATTTAGGTAGCGGTTTTATACAGCTAAAAAAAAATCCCATCTTATTCACTATTCTTATACTAACTAGTTTGCTACGCATATGTTGCTTCTGAGTTCACTGTCTATAGCAACATGAATATTGAAATTTAATTGCTAAATATTTTCATGTATCATATTGAATTTTATTTAGTATATGACTTGTATAATTTATATATAGTCCATATATATCAGGTATATGATGGTATAAATAGTAAGTTATATATGATATATTCTCTAGTATATGGACACAAGTTCATTACATCAAACTCATGATATTATAAAACGGTATGCTATTTATATAGTAGTACATGGTACATACATATTTAACTAGTACAATAACATACATATATATTTAACCATTTTTTTTTGGTAAATATTCAACATAAATACTCAGACTGTAATTGCATTGCCTACTTGATAACAATGCTTTGCTGTACCTTATTCCCTTGTCTTATCTCTTTCTCTTCCAATCTCCCTTCCACACCATGTTGCACCTCCATTCTCTATTCATGGATATATTATTTCTATTTTTTAATCTATTATCATGAAAAAGGTGTAGCTTTCTTTTTTGAAGATTTTTTCTTTTATTTTTATTTTTATTTTTCTTTATTTTTACCATTTTTAAATTCATTTTTTTTATTTTCTTTCCTTTTTATTTATTTTAACAATTTCTTCTCTTTTTTGTTTATCCTAAATATTAATTGTTATATTTAATTCATTTTATTTTTAATTACAAGAATCCATATATTTGCTAAATAAATTAGCACCTCTAATATCATAATGAATTAAAGATTAGTTCATTAATCATTAAATCCAAATTTACTCAAATTGCGTGAATAAATCTATAAAAACATTAACAATTATAAATATGACCTAAACTTTATCACACAAGATGAGTTTCATATAACCATTAGACAAAGCTAATCATGTGTAAATAACTATTTAAATGTAAGCAACATCAAAACACATTATGCTAATCATTCTATTATGCATCTAACATGTACTGACTAATGTGGTATGTGTAGGGTTATAGCCGATTTCTATGTCATTCCCAAATATCTCTATCTGTGTCACTGTATCTAATGGTGCTCTCTCCCTATCATGTTTTGTTGGATGAGTCTCTCCTACATCAAACTCACAACAAGTAGATAGTCCATAACACCATGACATATATACATCATGAAATATAGATAAAATAGCAACTCAACATGATCATATTGTAAAAATATATACTAAAACTAACTCATAACAATGTAATCATGTAATCTAAGCAATATTCAGCTATCTCATTACAACATATAACTCATATCTTAAGAAAATTATTAAAAAAAAAATAAATAAATAAAAAATAAACTATAAATATCCATGAATAATTAGGTTTGTTTAGTAAGGAATCATGATGTAGCATAGTACATATCAAGCACAAGAAAAAATATTTGCTATTGTCATCTCATCCTTTCAATCTAGTACTTCCACTCTAAGTGCTAAGACCTCTACTATTGGTATGATTCCTACATCAACACCTCCAGTGACTATTAGAGTGATTAACACTCTCTACCCAAGATCACATATGCATATCATCACCATAATAGAAACCATATACAACATAAGATGAAACTATTAGTCTTTTAATATATAATACAAAAATCATATAGTTTACAAAGGGATATGAGGGGTATAAATAACTCATGCAAGAGAAAGATCCCATTTCCTTACTGGTTCCACTAAAGGTGGATTCAAACAAAGTTGGATTTCACAAAGTGTGGTAACACATGTGAGGTGAGTAATCATTAAATACAAACTTAATTAGACATGTGCATACACTAACTACATTTAGTGTAAAATCTAACTCCCTAAATTAATTTAATATTAATGAATATAAAATAATGCATAAAACCCACTTAAGTGCAACTTAGGGAGGTTTTTAGAAAAAATAAAGAAAATAATCATCTAGGCATGGGTCCCAACAACTAGCCTTGATGAGGTACCCATGTACAATAAATACACACTAAAAAAATTAGATACGCCATAATGCATCTCTCAACAACTAGTAACAAAAAAAATAGAGAGAGAATACATATGATTCAAGGCACCCCAAGAAAGAAAATGACTCAATAATCAAATACAATGCTAAAGAAGCTACACTAGATGGAACGAGGGTCCACAAACACAAATTCATTTGATAGACTTGAAAGTCCAAAAGTAACTCAATTTTGCATGAGTGGTCTAGATCTAATGCTCAATCACCAAAAAAAATAATTGACACTATATTCACCAGAAGAACTACTTAAGAAAAAAAAGATAATTAGTGCTGTCAAAAGTGTAAAAAAATTCACCAAACTAATTTGAATCTACTTCTATAAGATCTAGTACACCAAGGGTTAGAAAGGGACAAGACACCCAAATAAGCTATTGAGGTGGGCCACAATTAAGGATCTACTATATAGATTCAAATGCATGATCTGATTACCTTTGTGTAGTAAAAAAATCAAACATGAACCCAAAGAAATAATTAATTAACAATCAAAATATTACAATATTAGAATTAACATCATTAGCCATAAAATATTTTGAGTGTTACATTATATAAGTGAAAGATAAACATGTACTCACTTCCTCACGAATTTGGGATTCTCTTTCACAATGACCTACAAGACACATAAGCAACCTAAACTAAACATGTGTAGGGAAAAACCATTAAATGCAATCAAAACCTACACTAACACCCCCCTTAAAGGTAGCTTGGATTTTTAGTAGAATTGGACCCCAGATCAAAGGCCTAATGAGGTACCCATGTACAATAAAATTCTCCCCATAGGAGGATGTCATAGCTACCAAAACCCAAAGAAGAGCCCACAAATAAATATACTTAATCTCAGTGAAATGTTTGGTGAATATATCAGTAACTTAATCTATTGTCTATATGTAGCAAAGATCAATAACTAGCTCATGGATGAGATATTAAATAAAATGCATGTAAAAATTGGTATGCTTTCTCTATTGATGTGGGTTCAGATCACTATAGAACTGTAATGTACTTTGGTTATCATAAAAGATCATTATTGTTCATCAAAACTAGATACTAAACTCAGTGAGAATCCCTTAAAGCCAAATATCCTTAGTGGTAGAATTAATAACAATTTTTTATTCTACCTTGATAGAAGACAAAGTTATAACATTTTACTTCTTGTTTGACCAACTAATCAGACCTAAATCAATGGAGAAACTATAGCATGAAGTAGACTTATGATTTTGAATGTTGTCAACCCAATATGAATCTACATATCTAATTAAGTCAATATTGATGCCCAATCCATAGTGAATCCTAAAACTATGAGTATTATGAATATAGTGGAGGATATGCTTAGTTTCTCTCCATTGCAACTCATCTAGTTCCTACATGAATTCGGATACCATGCCCACTACATATGAAATGTTATGTCTAGTGTGTACAAGCAAGCTAGGACTACTAACGAATTATCAATATGAGGTAACATCAACTAATGGAGATGTTAATCATCCTAAAGATTCACACTAGATATAAAAGTATTCAAATCTATCTTATAGTTATCCATGTTAAGATTTACAACCAAATATAGAGCATACTTGGATTTTGTAATAATGATCTCAAAGTCAGATTGATAAACTTAAATTCCAAGGAAGTAATGAAACAAGCCCAAGTCAGTCAATGAGAACCTATCAAACAAAGTAATTTTTACATCTACTATGGTGGATGTATAACTCCCTATGATTAATAGGTCATCCACATAGAAAACTAGAATCAATAGTGAATCATCCTACCATAAGATGTAGACACTCAGATCAGGATGGTATCTAGTGAACCCAACCAAAAGAATAAATGTTTACATCTTGACATACCAAGCTCAAAGATCTTGTTTGAACCCTTATATTTCTTAATTTTTCAAACTATGGAATAATATTTTTGTGATTTCTCCATGTATATTTACTATTTGAGATCAGCATGAATAAATGCACTCTTCACATACATCTGATGAGCATCCCACTAATATGGTGTGGCAATAATGAGAATGAGTTGGATTTAGTTCATTTTTGTAACTAGGGTAAATTTATCGGTATGGTCAAGTTAGGTACCTTATAAAAACCCTTTGATACTAAACATGATTTGAACTTGTCTACAAACCCATCTGGTGTAAATTTTGTTTGGTATATTAACCTACATCAAACAATTTTTCTTCCCTTATGAAGTGGGAAAGATACCAAGTGTTATTCTTTTGTAAGGAACTATACTTATCTTCAATGGAAGTATCCCACTTAGGAGTGCTTAATGGCTCATGAAATGATTGTGGATAGGAAGAGATGAAATGAAAGCATGTGGGCATCATGAAATTATAATAAGTTTGCATATTGTTTGATGGATTTTCAACACATTGGATGGCACTTTGAAGTGTCTATCTACCCCAAAGATGACTAGTGATTAGAGAGTTGGGAGGATATTCCTCATCATTTGAAAAAAATCAAAGAGAAGGAAGAGGTAAATCCAAATAACTACTCTCATATTAAAAACTAGAAGAAGAATCTAAATCATCAGTAGGTTGATCAATCAAATCTAAATCATCATAACTTAATCAAATCCCAATGCATCTAAGGAAGAGTGAGAGGAGTCTAGTGTGAAATTCAAAAGACCATCTATAAAATGAACACTCCTTTCAATGAACAACTCGTGAGTGATGGGATGGATAAGCCCATATTTGTTAACATCCTCATGATATCCAAAGCAGATACAAAGCTAACTCTAAGGTTTTATTTCCTTACATTTCTTCTTTAGAATGCGAACCACAACGGGGGAAACAAACACTTGAAAATTCTCTACTATGGGTTTGTAACCACTTCAAGCTATAAAAGGAGTGATTCCATTTAATGATTTGTGAATAACTTGGTTTTATATGTAACAAGCATAGTTGATGGCCTCGATCCAATATTGAGGTACAAGAGACTTGGAGTGTATCATATATTTGTCCATTTCCTTCAAGGACCTATTCTTGCACTCTGTAACACCATTCTGTTGAGTACTATATACAATAATACATTGTGGTTAAATCCTCTTTATTTTACAAAATTGCTCAAAGTGGTTATCGGCATAATCACCACCATTATTGGTGTGGAAAATATTTATGGCTTGGCCTGATTATTTTTTCACAAGCACCTTGAAGTCTTGAAAATTGTCATAGGCCTATAATTTATTCTTAATAAAATATACCCACATATGACTAAAAAATTCATTGATGAAATTAAGAATGTACATTTTCCTATTGAATGAAGGTTTTAGAAATGGACCAACTATGTCACTTTGGATAATATCTAATATTTGTTTAGCTCTCTATGATTTTACCTTGTCATAATTACCCTCTGGATGCTTACCAAGAATGCAACCCTTGAAAATGTTTTCATAAAACATAATTTATGGCAACCCTAAAACCATGCCTTGATGATTGAGTTGTTTGATGTAGTGATAGTTGATATGTCTGAACTGATCATGCCATAATTTACTCACCTCATATGAATGTGTGAGTAATGTAGAAGAGGATTGATTAAGAGAAAAATGTGAGAAAATATAAAACCTAGATTT
Organism: Torreya grandis; assembly: GCA_037957365.1. Lineage (NCBI taxonomy): Eukaryota > Viridiplantae > Streptophyta > Pinopsida > Cupressales > Taxaceae > Torreya > Torreya grandis. Next base: position 249,395 of record JARHVA010008071.1, read on the forward strand.
CTAATCTACTTTCCCAAATGCAATATCGAAGACACTATTAGATTCCATAATAACCATGGAATTGGGTGTGAACTCAAATTCATGGCCAAATTGATGTGAGTGATTTGATAAACAAATAGGATATTAGTGGATAAATATTAAACACATATAACATCATGAAATGTTCCATAATTCACTTCAAAATATTCACTCCCACTAACTTCAGTAGAAGTATCATCACCCATTAAAATAGATGGCATAGAACAAAACTCTAAGGATTAAAACATATACTCTAAGGACCAAAATCAATAACCCATGTGTAAGGATGAGATACAACTACAAAAGGTGTTTCACCCTTATCTTTTCCCTTATTAATATTTTGGCCTTAAAATACTCATGTATTGATGAACTCTGATTAGAAGAATTAGGGACATTGTTATTGTGTTTCTCAAGCATTTTTGTCAGTTGGTCGATCTACTTCTTCATTCCTTTGGATTCATCATGTCCAAGTTTATTACAGTAGCCACATGTGAGTTACTCTTTATTAGATTTACCATATGAAGAGGAGGAATATTTTGATGCTTTTGGATTAGAATTAGATTTATGACCATTTATTTATTTTAGGTCCTTCTTGTTCCATTTCTTCTCTTTACTATTAGAAGCCTTATATTATCATGACTCACAATGAAGGAAAGAGATTTAGATGACTTTAGTGTACCCATTTGAATGAGATTTTCTTGCTCCCAAGTCAATTCAACAACAAAATCATCCAAGGATGACATGGAAGGTATAAATAGAGATAGAATAGTTGAAAACCAATTTTTCAAGTATAGAAAGAATTAATTGATCATCATTTTTGTCAGTGAGACACAATTTCAACTATAACCTAAGTGATTTAAACATGGTGAAAAAGTCTTGAATTGTATCAAAGTCACCTAGAATCATTCTAATGAACTTGTTCTCCAACTCATGACCCCTCATTTCATCATGTTATCCAAATATTTTATCTAATGTGGACCATAATTGATTTAGAGATGTTTTAGATTCAATATAAAATAGTAAGTCATGAGACCAAAATACACACAATAGAATGTATGCTTTGTCACTTCAATTATATCATTTCACCTTTTTTACCCTAGGTGCCATATTTATTTATATAACCATCATGATTTGCTGTAATCCTTTCCTCTTCAAAAGGATTTACTCTTTAACTTTCCACTCGTGATAGTTGAATGGTGTAAGAATCAGAATGAAACTAAAATCCATGATACAAAAAGGAAGCATTTGTTGAACTATCTATTTTGTAGATGGGTAAGTGCATGGAATTGGAGGGGCCAAATGGGGTATAAGTGGGCATGTTTTTCCTAAAAAACATGAAACCTCAACTTACACTATTTTTTTGAGATATCTATGCTCATAATTTGAATATGTCATAGGAAGATGAATTGTAGCATTTCAAGTCTAGTTTCTAAACTACTATTTTTTTAAAATAGTTAAGTATAATTATCTCAAACATTATAAATTTTAAGAGGTGGTAATGATTTTTATAAAAATCATACTAGACATGAGATTAAACATGATCAATTAACATGATGTTCCTTTCAATAGATTTCTCCTTCATGTCTTCATCAATTTCTTCATTTTTAAAGACAAAAATCTTAGCACTCTCCTCATGGGTAGTTGTAAACTACTAAGTTATTGCATAGCCACCTTTGACAATGGAATCACTTTGACAAGGCATTATTTCCATGTTATCTTGGATTACAACATCAGGATAATCTCTCTCATTATATATACTAGAAACACTCTCCTCATAACCTTATTGAGATTCATTTGTAGTTGATATCTCATCAATTTGTTCAAGGACTACCACCTCATCATTCTTTATTGACAAGCTCTCCTTCACATCTAAATGTTCATCTTCAAAAGTGTTCTCTCCTTCAAATTTTTATACCACTCAATCAAGATCACCTCTCTCTTCATTCACCAAGAGGAGTGCCAATGGTGAGTTATTCATCATATTCACTTTAAGTGTCTTATTTATAGCCTTACTGATGCTCACCTACAGTTAAAACTTGGATTTATTCATGTAGGACCTTATCACATGAAACCCCTTCATCTATCCTCCATACAATAGGTTCTTCCTCAAAGAGGAGGGATGGTGTGATGGAAATAAATTTCATTAGTTTGTTTGAAGCTTGAGAGTGTGTCCTTCCAACTTAGGATCTTAATGGTTTATTTGAGAGATCTTGGGGAAAGGAAAGTGGGCTCCTAATTTATTACTTTAAATCAACAATAAACTTATCAACCTAAAATGTCCTTTGAGATTCATAGGTAGCTAAGACTTGAGTAGTAATGAATGGCTTGGGATGATTGAGAACTTCCTTAGCTTGAATTATAACTCTCTTTCTCCTTCTTGGTATTGGGTGAGCATGGGAGGAGATTCATTCTCAAGATTATGCATGACATAATTAGGGGTCATAGTCCAAGAAGGTCTCTAATATGGATTGGTCTTAATATTTTGAGTAAGAGTGGGTGAAACTTGCATTGGTAAAGACTTATATAGATGACATATTGTAACTTGGCTTGGGTTTGGAGAAAAATAAGGTTGGCTTGGTGTAGGAGGTGGTAGATGTAGTTATTTGGATTGGATATGCTCTTTTTCCCACCACATTAACTTACCCTCCATTAGGTGTATCAATATTTTAACCTCTAGATTTTCATTTATTGGATAGTCTACATATTCAATAACTTCCCAACCACTCCAAAAGTTCTGAAAGAAATTTATAATTTATTAAATGTCATGGATAGGACAAGCTAAACTAGGTTTTATTTCATTTTCAATCTTTATCATGATCCTTATGTAGTCTAGTATGATTTTTCTAAGTTTTGATAAGGATGAATAATGAGAAACATAACTTTGACAAGGCTCACTAAAGAGATAGGTAAGTTGAATTTGAGTGGAAGGGGAAGAATAGGACTATTGGAAAACTTGGTATGCAGTTACTTGACAGACACTATAAGACTGATAAGGATCATTATAAGGTTTGTATGGGTCAAAATAATTTTGCTAATAAAGTATAGGACAAGAGTTATCTTAATAACTAGCCATCCTAGATGCATGAGTTAAATAATACAAGATACTATCAAATATTCTTCAAAATAAGTCCTTGGTCTACTAGAACTAGATGATTGAACTCAAAGTCACCATTGATCCTTGAAGTCATTCCTCCAAAGGTTGATACATCAAAGGAAAACACAAAAAATCTTTCAATAGATGAAGTATTTGTCCCACTGGGTGTGCCATAACTATGATCACCAAATTTTACACCCTTGGGAGGTTGTTCAAGTCTTCACAATTTTGGGTAACATGGATACAATCCTAGTTTGTGGGAGGCCTAATAGGTGGATTGAATATCTAGATTATATGGATATCTCCCCTTAATGTATCGATTAGGATCACAAAACTACATTACTAGCTTGTAATGGAAAAGGGAGGGGATAACATGAAAGAAAACCTAACCAGGGAGGTGATACACCAAATATTAAGACCACTAACACCTATTGTATATGTATTATGACCTATAGGACTGAAATACATACATTACTCTCAACTTGTACTTATCACATTATTAATTTATAGAGAGGTAAGGTATTGTGGGGTTAGGAGGGAAGATTCTTTCCACTTATGATCCACAAGTGACCCATGATTCCACTCTCTAGAAACTACAATAGTGAGTTAAACCACATGAAGGTAAGAAGAACAAGACAAAAAACTAAGGTGAGTTGAGTCTACACTTGATTTCATTAATCATTCAACTATTTACACTACATGTAGCCATGAAAGAATGAAAAATAAGATATATATTATCAAAGGCATTACAAAATAGCAGGACTTCATCATAATCAAAGGTTGCATATATAGGATAAATTGATAAAAAGAAAGAGAAAGAGGCGTATAGTAACTCCCATGACAAGTGTCACTCCATCCAAATCAGTTATAGCTCAATAATAGAATCTAAGATCATTTTTATTCATTTCCTTAGCATGTGTAGGCTGCTTGATGATGATTTTATAAAGGAATTATGTAGAAGAGGCTATTCAACTTCTTAGATAACTCATCAATCTTATTTGAAGCTGCCATCTTCCTTATCTAGAAGTGATAAATGGCATTCTTGATCATTAAAGTCAATTTGAAATACCCTTTGCCCTTCTCCTTGACATCTTACATATGTTTGAGATCTCTCCATAATTATGTTTTAGTAGTAATCATGTCTTATTAGGTGTCTTAAAACCTATCAATCTCACTACACCTCTCTCACAACGCTTTTTCAATGATATATTAGGACATCATATTCAATCCTGACTATAGTAACTTGATTGGACTTGTTCATTATCTAATTATTATCTAAATATAATCAACCCATTCTCTTAGTGATGCTTTAAGGGTCATCAAGCTCTCCCATAGGTCCACAATTAGACTTCTTAAGCAAGATGGTAGCATAGTCACCTTTTTGGCCCATATTAGTGACTTGAATATCTCATATATCATCTTAGAAGGTATTTAAATGGGAATATAAGGCTATACAACCTATTCCTAGGCTTACAAATCCTTTATACCTAATTTGAGGACTTACCACTACTTTGCATACTCCTAATTAGGCTTACACCTTGACTTTTATGCTAATTTTGTACACCATGTCCTTCACTCATGCTAATAATATATTTTACTAGGTGACAAAGAGATTCAAAAACATCACCCAATTCATTTTATGGCTGATATAATCAATCTTGAGTGTTTGAAATCATTATTTCTCCCAATAGGTCATTGTAGGGGTTTAGGTAGGGTTTAAAGGCTCTTGGAGTCTTAACGATTGTTCATAGTCCTTATGGCCCTAATTATCGAATAAATTATAAGATTTTTAAGAATAAAAAATTATCCATCTCTCAAAAATATATCAATATCCCATGCATCTACTCATGTATGTTCACACGTGGAGAAAATGTTTTTCGGGTAGCCAAGCCTGTAATTGTGAGCTTGAATAGGATAACTTGGCTCAAAAATTATGAAATTGTTTGGATTTAGATTCAAACACCTATTTTAGGTCTTTATAAACCTTCCTAATTAATTCAAGTGATCTTTTTCACTATTCCACTCCTCAAACTCATTGTAACCTCTGGTAGCCTATGATTAGGGCTTGAGAGCAACATTATGCTATTGACACTAGGAGCCTATGTTTTTGCATTTTTTGCCTTTAAAGTGAGTTAAAAGATTATATAATATTCCATTATAATATTATTTATCTTCTTGAAACTCTCAAACTATCCAAGTCACCCCAGAATTGAAAGTTTTTTCACATTTTAGATATAAGCTTGTGTATGCTTATTTAGACCTACTAGGCCTAATTAGCATTTTAGGCATTTTTTTGCCTTATATAACATTTAAAATTAAAATATAACATTTTTATCCTTTTAGTTCTCAAATTATCAGACTTATTTCACCTACTTTCACTTCATGTTCTCAAGCAATGGACATTTCCTTTACCTCATCCAAAACCTGCTTGTAGTTGATCATTAGGTTTGCCTAGACTATATTTTGAGTGCAAGCCTTATTTACTCATGATTTTAATTCTATGAATGACATTAAAATATAACTCATAATTATCATGACTCTTTTTAGTCCTTTCAACTTTTTTTCCATCTTGTACATCCTTCTTTTCCCAAGTTTGCCCATAACTGGCCTTTAGGTGCACATTTGACCTAAAGCTCTTTCTTACTCATGCTTTGTTAGTTTTAAGTATAAATGACCAATGGTAACATTCTAGGTAATGTTTAATTATTATTCATGATCCCCTATAGTTCTTTATTCTTGAAAACTAACTTGATGAACCCACCTATTTTTCACATTGTTGTACACATTATACCTACAAACATCCATCTCCTTCATGACTGACTATTTTATTTTGGTGATCAAAACTAGGGACTAGTGAGTTTTATCTTCTTAAGTATGATTTAATAATAACCTTGAATATGTTTCATTGGATTCTTTATAATCATCCTATCTCTTTCATCCCCAACTACCTACATAATGTTTTGAGTTTTATTCGTCCTTATTGCTTGTAGCTAAATGAGTACACTCATATTCCCTAAAAATCATTCATGATATGATTGGAAAACTTGACTATAGTTCATATTTAGGGTGTACATATTCTCCAACACCATTATAAATGAATGTCTAATTGGTTTCTTGAGACTGCAATCTCAAATGTATAAAATACCTTCTCTAGGTTATCTAAGAGTGTTAAGGCCCATCTCAAGTGATCTTGAATATTCGAATGCTCTCTTGGTTATAATCTATCATCTTACAACCTTACTTCACTTTTTTTATCTTTATTCAAGACACTCTTTCATTCTCCTTTTACTCAATTGAGTTGCATTCCTATAGGCAAACCTGCAAGTGGATACTTAGGCCTGTAACTCCTTCACAATGAAGGGTTTTACTCCTTTAAATGGTCACATATGACAAAAAAGTGATTTAATATGACATAAGGGGATTATTATAATCTTTCAAGATCTCCCACATCCTTATATTTCATCAACAAGCTCTAAGATGCATTCAAATAAGAAAAACTATGATGTTGGGGTTTTGTAGGCAGTTTAGAGGCATCTTCAATCTTAAGGATTGTTCATAAAGTAAATGCCCTGAATTTGATAAATAATGCCATGGACACAATTCAATTAGGTACTCTTCCTTTGCCTAAGATCTTAGGTTCTAATTTTATCTCTCCTTTGAGTGCCATCCATAAATTGGCTAGTCTTATGAGATCGCCAAGGAACCCGATGGAGAACCTAAGATGTTTTATGCATATTTGGAACCTTCTAAACCCTATGTAAGCTTAATTTTTCCCTGATGGTCATGGATATGTTTCCCAAGAAATTTATATGCTATAACCAACTTTAAAACCTTCAAATGATCCTTCTCTTAGCCTTATTTAGACTTCATTCTTTCTCATTTGAACCTTCCTGACTACTATCTTCTAATGTAGCTTGTTCCAAAGAATGAATGGAAGTGTCCCTTCTCTGTAAAAAGATAAAATGACATACCAAAACCTTATTTTTAACCTAATCCTATCACTATTTACACATATTCTCTTTTAAACATTAGACAATGCATCATAAATTACTTGAAATGGGTTATAATGTAAAAAAAGAGAGTCTAACATCCTTTTAGGCACTTGTACAGACCAAAAGGGAGCATGGGATGAATTTACATGTGTTAAATGGCTCAAAAAGACACTCTAGACCTTTAACACCTTTGAATCAATTTGACATATCATTAAATGGCTAGATAAGCACAAGACCAAGAAGGATCATTACCTTAATTTTATCAAAACTACCTTAAATAATGCTAAGCACACCTAATATGGCTATTTTAAAAAATTAGGAAACATGAAAAGGAAACATTTAAATTATATGGGGTGACATTTTTGGTTTGTGGGTGGGGGAAAAATTGTCAACACTCACATTTTAATCTTAAATATTGTTTCCCAATTTTGTCTCCTTTTTGTGTTTTTCGATTAAAATAACACAAAAATATTTAAAAACATCATATCCTATGAGGGAGATACCCCTATAAAATTAATATTCAAATCACCATCTCAATTATGAATTATCTATTTGTTAAAAAATTCGAGTCATTTCCCTTCAGGCAAGTCATAAAACCAAGAACAACCCAAGTGACATATTTTTTTACCAAAAAACATTAGAGACTTCGATGGGATTGAATCACGTATTCAGTTTATAAAATATAAATGGGATATCCCCATTTCAAATGAATATTAACAATTCTATTAACATTAAACCTAAAAATAATGAAACACAACCCATGCTTTTGATATTATGAAATAAGGTACTTAGTTCCTTTATCTTTTTGATTCAATATATGACTTTAGTTTAACCTAACCCCATTGTTCTCCCTATCCTATGGGGAAATTATTTTGATTCTTTAGCTTTGGACCAATACATTTCCTTGCCTTTGAATTCAAGAAATAAATTCTCTAAATTTTCTTGAGAAGATTCTCAAAATACATATGAACACATCCTTGCTTTCACTCTATCATGCAACATCCTAAAAGTTGGTGAAGAAAAATTCTCTATGAGACTTTTTGTTTAAACCCTCTCTGGGTTTATTGCTTAAGGGTTACAAACACTTTAAATATGGATGCATTGTGGATTGAAAATCCATGAAAAATAAGTTTCTTGATAAATTCAAGCCAGGCATAGATATATGTGAGTTGTCCGAATTTTCCAAAATTTATAAATATTCCATTAGTTTGAAATCCTCAAAAAAAATTCTTGATGCAATATCAAACTTACCCTCATAAATTTTGAGATCATATATATTAAATTATTTTCAATGTAAGGTTAATGCCACAATTAGTTTAGTTTAATAACATATCAAATGAGCCTCTACATCCTTACAGATGGATTTAAATCCACCACAAAAAAAATAATGGTGTTCAATGTAGTTACATACATATCCACATAATAATCTTATCAACATGTAAAAATGTTACCCAGGCAAGTGTTTCAATTTATTGATTGCTCAATAATTTGTATCTTCCACTGTGTTAACTATAGCTAACAACACACCACCGACTACTCTTTGTCTCTATGACACAATTGAGCAAACACGTGTTGAGAAATGTTTTCATTTATTTCAAGGTCAAAATGGATGTCATTAGTTCCAAGGTCAAATTATATGTCAAAGTGCATCTAGTAAAGATGCATGGTGAAGTGGTATGTGACAAGGAAGCCATATGACAAGAGACAATTTGAAGGAAACCTATATGAATAAGTCTATACATATGTATTCTACTATCTAAGTATCATATAATTCATATGATTAAAGTTTTTAAAAATCAAGGAATGTTTCAAGTATAGTTTTCATGATGTCAAGAGCTTGAGAAGCCTAGTCATGATATTGATCATCACAAGAAGAGACCCTAGGAGAGGGTATGAAAATGGTGGTCTAGTGAGATGGATACACAAAATTATGAGTGTATGTTTAAGGATCATCAATAATTCATATGAGGTTTTATAACACTTATGAAAGCTTCAAGGTAAGCCTTCAGGGGTAAGGTCTTAAACCTAATCATGCAACCAGACTAGTCCTAGATCTTGCCTGACCTAATAAGGTACCATGAAGTGTTTTCAAGGACTATGAAGGATGTAAATAATTGTTGGAGAATTTTATAAGTTTATTGAGTATGTGAGTGAGGTTTATAGTGAGGTTTATAGGTTTAATGTGACCTACAAGTCAAAAGCCTAAAGAGTAAAGAGAGAGATGGTGGTCTATTGAGGTATGAGAATCAATTTTCAAGGTAATCATGGACAAATGAGAATTTAAATATGTATTTCATTATATTTCAATTATTTTTACCAATTATAATGTCAAAATTTTCAAGGAAAGGCATAGAATGTGGTTTTGAGGTTTCTATGTGCACAGAATGAAGGGTTCTCAACCTAAGAAGAATTTTCATGTGTTTATTGGAATGTGTAACCTATACATGAGAACCTAATACATTAATGGTATATGGATAATGGTCCCATATCAAATTTAAAATCATTTATTTATGTACTAAGGGCTTGAGCTTTCTGAATGTTCGTTAAGACTGTAAGGTGGTTTAAACCTCTCCAAAACCCTAACTTTGACCTAATATAAAATATCTTGATGGAAATAGATCATAATGAATTTAATTATATATTTTTATGATTTTATAATGTATATGACTCTCCCAGGTATCTCTAGGTGGCAATGGTCTATCAGATGAATGAGTATACCCTACAATAAAAGCCATATTTCTCATAAATTTGCTAGTGTATGCAGATTTGATTGAGTCAAATTTGATAAGTGGATAGATTTTATATCTTGAGACTTATATATTATAAAAATTATGTTTTATAATTAGGTTACATACCTAAAATATGATAAACTATTCATGGAAGTTGACCTATCGATAAAAGGCCTAATGAAGCAAATAGTGAGAAAAACTAGGCAGAAGTGAGAATGAGATTAGGTATGTGTTGTCAAAGATTAGGGATGGATAAAAATTCATGGGGTTATTTTTAAATACATAAATTACACATTAATTTTGATTATATGATTTTGAGTCCAGTGGATATGTTGATAATATTACTTGTAAGTTGACCTATCTAGTGCAAATAAAATAGTGAAGGTGTAAGGATTTGAGATTGGTCTACAGGACCAATATTGTCACTTGGCCATGGTATATTTATATCTAAGAGTTACCTAATTATATCATATGATAATCAAAATTCATCAATTTTCTCCAAAAGTGTCTATACAAGAGTTAAAAATCATTCTCATCATGATTGTGTTTGAAGGTGTTTTGACAAGTCTGAGTAAGCAAGTGGGAGTGATGAGTTGGAGGATCTCTACCCTTAGATGAATCATAAAGTGCATATATTATTTTTTATTATTACATTATTTCCCTATCCATGCTTTTAAAAATCTTTAAATTCAATATAACAAGATTGTAACATAGAAGCTAAAATGGCTTGTCTGACTGAGTTAGGTCTATGAGAGAGGAGGTTAACAAATTAGTCTATAAGACCAATAGTTATAATTTATTATTATTACTATACTTCTGATTTAATTTTATATAAATATGATTTAATATCATAATCATGCATTTTAATACCTTAATAGTGTTTTTATAGGCAACAAAGGTTCAAGGTTCCATGACTATGTTTTTGGACCAATTGGCAGTTATTAGTGGACTTCATGCAGAGAAGGATTTGAGCATTTTTAACCTTAGTTATGAGATAAAATACACATGATGATGTATTTTAGGTAATTATTATTATCTTTACATATTTTCTTACCATTTTTGTTTGGTAAATTTATGTTTATGCTTCAATTATTTTACACAAACTTTTTGGGTTCACACAAGGCTAATATGAACTACTCTAATGATATGCTCCAAGTATTGATATGAGATTAAAAAAAATTGTAGAGCCTTGATGAGATTATAATAGGTATATTTGGATATCATATGATTTTTTTATTTTGTACAAAGTGTTTGAATGTTATCCAAAATAATCAAAGGGTAATGTGTGCTATTAGGCCTAATAAGATTAGGTCTCCATGAGACCTAAAGGAGAGATAAGGCCTATTTGAGAAAGGCAAGACATAAAGGGAGTCAAAGTAAATTTTATTATTTATAATTTAGTTTTATTTTATTCATTCCATGGCTAACCTAAAAGGATAAGAGTGCTTGGCTAACCAAGAAGGATATGGACAAGAAAAGTCTTGTATATATATTAGACATTTTTAGGCATATTAGTGGGTGAATGTATGTAAAAAAGTGTGTAGATATGAAGTGAAGAAGAAGATTATTTTTTGAGATTATATAGGTGGTGAAACAAATTAAATAAATTATATGAATCATTCATAGACATCTATAACATTTCATGAGTGCTTTCATGATAGTTTCAAGCCATAGAAGGGTTAATTGAGTAAAGAAGGTAAAGGGTAGTCTTTGCTTGTGTAAGAGGCCAATTTGGGTGTGATAGAGAAAAATAAGACCATCATTAGTTGTGAGAGGGAAATAATAGTAAGGTGGATAGGTTCAAAGTGTTGATTGAGTGGGTTCTTTATCAGCAAGGGCATTGTAGCCTCCTTGCAAGTTGGTGCTTGATAAATTTAGGGGTTGGTGATCCTTTTTGGGTTGGTGCTCAACTAAAATTGATTCATGGTATTATAGGATTATTTTTCCAAGATGTGTTTCAGTGGATTTTATTCCCCTTGAGGGTTTCCCACATATACTTTGTGTTCATATGTTTCATGCTCTTGTGGGTTGATGTCTATGTTTGCTAAAATGTATATGCTTGTCTAATTGATCTATTATTTCTTAAGTAAGTTTGTATATGAAATTTTGAAGATGATTCAACCCCCTGCGCCCCCATCCCCACCCCGCCCCCCCATTCTCAGTCATTTTACTTCAAACATTTGGTATTACATCCTTTTCCTATGAAGTGGGTTTAAAAACCTAAAGGAGATCCTATAACCAAAGATGGTTAGTCAGCAAGCTCAAGGTGGTTTATCTACTTGTAAGACTCCATTGTTCAATGGATATAACTATGAATTTTGGAGTGTCAAAATGAATATATCTTTTATGTCACAAAGGCATGATATTTAGTAGTCAGTTATGAATGATTATACATCTCCTCTTATTCCTATAATAGATGTAATAGGTAAGAAGGATAGTGAAAACAAATCCAAGGCAATGAATGGAATTATTTGTGGTCTATCAGAAGTATAACTAGTGAAGGTAATGCATTGTAATTCAACTAAAGGGATACGAGACAAATTAAATACTATTTATGAAGGAGACACCAAGGTGAATATGGTTGAATTGTAGACCCACCGAATATAGTTTGAAATCCTAAAAATGAGTGAAGATGAAACCATCACATCCTACCTATTGAAGGTTGATGAATTTGTCAATATCATTAGAGGATTGGGAGAAGAAGTTAAAGAATCCACTATCATTCAAAATGTGTTGAGATCACTAACTTTTAAATTTGACTCTAAGGTATCTATAGTTGAAGAGATGCAAGATTTGAACAAGCTCAAGATGGGTGGGCTTCATGGTATCTTAACTGCCTATGAGATGAGAAACAATGAAGGAAAACCTCCAAAGAAAGAAGAAACATTCAAAGCTGAGAAGAAGTCAAAATCCAAGAAGGACAAGGATGAGGAATGCTCAAATATTGATGATGATCAATTGCTAATTATTTTTGAAAGAAAGTTGAGATTTGGATTTGGTTAAGTATAGAGGCAAGTTACCATTCAAATGCTTTAACTATGGTAAGATTGATCACTTTGCATCCAAGTTCCCCAAAAATGATAAGTCTGACCATGATGAATAACATGATGAACATCATGAAGATGACAAGAAGACCTATAATCCTGATAAAAAAACAAGGAGTTTAAAAGGTATGAAGGCATAAAAGTAACTTTCAAGAACAAGAAAATATTCTACACTAAGACATTCCTTATGATGTAAGTGACTCAAGTGAATCTAATAGTGATAATGGTAGTCATGAATCTAAGCATGACAACAATGAAACTTTGTTTATGAGCATATAATTACACATTGAGGGTTGTTCAAGTGGGAAAATCATTATGGTTGATATGGAATTAGATGAAGAAGAAGCTAAAGTAGATATTGACACAAAATTGGTAATTGCACTTGAAGAATTAAAGTTTCAAAGGAAAAATAATCACAAAGTAAGAGCACTTATTAAGGACTATAAGGACTAGATTGGCTTGTTTAAGGAAAGATTGAGTAACACTTCCAAAAATTATGATGAGATCATCAATCAAGTTGAGGCACAAATAGAGGTAGTCAGTACAAGCCTAAGGGATAAAGAGGAAGAGGGAATTAGTTATGAAACTGAAGTGGAATCCTAGAAATTGATTTGAATCAAGCATCAATCAAGGTGAGGATCTTTGTGAAGTTTGAGAAGAGCACTGAGGCATTGGATGACATATTGAGTTGTCAAAAATTTGAAAGTGACAAAATAGATCTTGGGTTTAAAGAAGATCAAAAGGAGACATATCAAGTCAAGGACAAGACTATTGAAGGCAAGAAGGTCAACATGAAAAGACCTATCAATGAGCCAAATACAATAAGGTATGTCAATTCATTCAATGGTTACTATTTTGTGTGCAATAAATTTGGGTATAGAGCAAAAAAATATAGAAGACCTTCCAAGAATGAGTATTCATGGGACTATGGAAGGTGTCATAGATCACATCAAAAGGTATGTATAAGGTGGTTTTCTACATTTTTCATGATGTAGGACACATTTCAAGGTTTTGTCCTAGCAAGGTTAGAAGGTCATCAAGTCAAAATAGGAGGTTTGAAGCCCCTAGAGTGCTAGAGAAAAAACAAATGAATGTTTGGAAACCTAAGATAATGAATATGAGTCATGATCAGCCTACAAGCTTAAGTTTACTACTTGATATGATAGATGATGATTCAAATGTGAAAACAAGTCAAGAATGCCTATTTTTAGCCCACATTGATGATCAAATGGACATTGAAGAGATCAAACCAATAATGCAAATCATGACTAAAAGGATATTGATGGACATTCAATTAGATGAGAGTATGGAGATCTAGGAATCTCCTGAAATTGTAATGTTTTAGTATCCTATAAGAAGTGACTCCATTAGGCTTCATGGAGACACTATTCAGGCATCAGAAGCATGATGAATGTTTGGTTTGAGGGGGAGCTATTTAGGTTTGTAACTGAGGTTGTTATGCATTGAAAAATGGTCTTGTTATCATAATTTATCTGAAGGAGATATGCTTGTAGTAAGTGGGATCATGTTTCCTTTATGATTAATATTATGTGTGTTAAGTTACTATAGAAATAAGGTATCGTTCTATATGATAGTCTATGTAGGAACCTTTGTCATTAATGCCAAAGGGGGAGAAAGTCCAAGAAGGGACTTTGACTAGCTTGGGGAGATGAGTGATCAGTCTGAAGAATGGTTTGCCATCAATGACAAAGGTGGATTTTTTTGAGAATTTTTGTCATTGATGTCAAGGTAAAAATAGATCTCATTAGTGTCAAGGTCAAAGTTGATGTCAAAGTGCATCTAGTAAAGATGCATGGTGAAGCGGTATGTGACAAGGAATCCATATGACAAGAGAGAATTTGAAGGCAAATTATATGAATAAGTGTGTAAAGATGTATCCTAATATCTAAGGATCATATAATACATATGATAAAAGTGTTGAATTATAAATTAATGTTTCAAGTCTATTTATCAAGACTTCATGAGCTTGAGAACCCTAGTCATGACATTGGTCATCACATGAAGAGACCCTGTGAGAGGGTATGAATATGGTGGTCTGGTGAGATGGATACATATAGGTATGAGTGGATGTTTAAGGATTCTCAAGCATGAATATGAGGTTTTGGAACACTCAATAAAGCTTCAAGGTAAGCCTACAAGGGTAAGGTCTTAAGCCTAAGCATACAACCAAACTAGTCCTAGATCTTGCATGGCCCAATAAGGTACCATGAAGTGTTATCAAGACATATGAAAGATGCAAAGAAGTGTTAGATATATTGAGAACTTTATTGAGTATGTGATTGAGACGGAGAATTCTTGAACAATGGCTAAAAGGTCATTTTTAGGCCTAATGTGACCTACAGTTCAAAATCCTAAAGAGCAAAGAGAAAGATGGTAGTCTATTAAGGTATCAAAATAAGTTTTCAAGGTAAGCATGGAAAAATGAACATTTAAAGAGGTATGTCATGATATTTCAAGTATTTTGACCAATTTTGAGGTCAAAGTTTACAAGGAAAGGCATGGAATGTGGTTTTGAGGTTTCATGTGTGAGCAAAATAAGGGTTCTCAACCCGAGAACAACTTTCATGTGTTCATTGGCATATGTAACCTATACATGATAAACTAATCCATTAATGGTAGATTTGAAAGGTTCCTAACTCAAATTTTTAAGCATTGGTTTTTGGATTAAGGGCCTAATCTTTATGAATAATCGTTAAGATTGTAAGGTGGTTTAAACCTCTCTAAAACTCTAACTTTGACCCCATATAGAATATTTTGATGGAAATGGCTTAGAATGGATTGGATGACATATTTTTATTATTGGATAATGTATAGGAATCTCTTGGGTATATCCATGTGACATTGGTCTGTAAGATGAGTGAGAGGACCCTATAGGAAAAGCCATATTTCTCAAAAAAAAATATTACAGGTAGAGTTGACTGAGTCAAAGTTACTAAGTGGATGGAGGTTATATCTTGAGACTTATATCTTATGCTCATGATGGTTTATTATCAGGTTCTAGACCTCAAATATGCTAAACCAGTCGTGGAAGTTGACTTATCGTTAAAAGGCCTAGTGAAGCAGACAGTGAGAAAAACTAAGCAGAAGTGAGAATGAGATTAAGGATGTGTTGTCAAGGATTAGGGATGGATCCAAATACATGGAGTTGTTTTTCAATACCTATATTACACATTCATGCTAATTATATAATTTGGATGTCAATGGATATGTTGAGAATATTGCTTGTAAGCTGACATGTCTAATGCAAATAAGACAATGAAGGTGTAAAGATGTGAGATTGGTATATAAGACTAATATTTTCACTTGAACATGGTATATTTATATCTAAGAGTTACCTAATGATCTCATAGGACCATACAAATGCATCAGGTTTCTCCAAAAGTGTCTATACAAGAGTTGAAAGTCATTCTCATCATGACTATGTTTGAAGGTGTTTTGACAAGTCTGACTAAGCAAGTGGGAGTGATGAGTTGCAGGCTCTCTACCCTTTGATAAAGTATCAAATACATATATTTTTATTTTTTATAACATGATTTCCATATATATGATTTGTAAAATCTTGAAAGTTAGTATAAGAGGATTGGAACATAGAATCAAAAATGGCTTGTATAATTGAGTAAGGTCTATGAGAGAGGAATTTAATAGATTGGTCTATAAGACCAACAATTTTCATTTATGCTTATGATATTTTTGATGGAATTTAATATGAGGATGATTTAAGATCATAATCATGCATTGTAAGACCTTAAGAGTGTTCCTACAAGTGACAAAGGTTGAAGGTTCCATGATTGTGTTTTTTGACTAATTGCTAGTTCTTAGTGGACTTCTTGCAGAGAAGGGTTTGAGCATTTTTCCCCTAAATTATGAGATATAATACACATTATGATGTTTCTGAGGTCATGAGGCTTCTCTATACATGTTTTTTAACCATGGTTTTTTGGTAAATTTGTGTTTGTGCTTCATGTATTTTAGACAGACTTTATGGATTCACACAGGGCTAATATGAACTGTTTTGATGTTATACTCCAAGTAGTGATATGAGCTAAAAAGTGTTACAGAGCCTTCATGAGCTGAGCAAAGGTATATTGGGATGACATATGATGTGCTTATTCTATGCAAAGTGTTTGAATATTTTCCAAAAGGATCAAAGGGTAATGTGTGCTATTAGGCCTAATAAGATTAGGTCTCCATGAGACCTAAAAGAGAGATAAGGCCTATTTGAGTAAAAAGTAAGACCTAAAGGGACTCAAATCATGTTTTATTCTTGCGTATGAAGTGTTATAAGATCCATTCCATGTCCGACCTAAAAGGATAATATTGCTTGGCCAACCAAGAAGGATATGGACAAGAAAAATCTTTATATATACTAGACATTTTTAGGCCTATTAGTGGGTAAATATATGTAAAAAAGTATGTAGATGTGAAGAAAATAACAAGAGGATTATGTGAGCTTACACAAGTGGTGAAACAAATCAAATAAATGATATAAATTAGTCATAGACATATACAAGGTTTCATGAGTGTTGTCATGACAGTTTCAAGCCATAGAAGCGCTGATTGAGTGAAGAAGGTAAAAGACAGCCTTTGCTTGTGTGAGAGCTAGATTTGAGTGTGATAGATCAAAAAAACACCATCATCAGTTTTGAGAGGGAAACAAGAGCAAGGTGGATAGATTTAAAGTGTTGATTGAGTGGGTGCTTGATCAGCAAGGTGGTTGTAGCTTCCTAGCAAGTTGGTGCTTGATAAATTTAGAGGTTGGTACTCCTTTTTAGGTTGGTGCTCAACTAAAATTGATTCATGGTCTTATAGGATGATTTGTCCAAGTTGTGTTTCAGTGGGTTTTATTCCCCTTGAGGGTTTCCCACATATACTTTGTGTTCATATGTTTCATGCTCTTGTGGATTGATGCTTATGCTTGCTAAAATGTATATGCTTGTCTAATTGATCTATGATTGCTTAAGCAAGTTTGTATATGAAAGGTTGAAGACTGATTTCTCGGGCTCGTACCACCCCTATTCTCTGCCCCCAATTCCCAGCTTCCGCCCCCACTCTCCCGCTTAGTATTTTTGCTTCCAACAACATGTGCCATGCATCAAAATCAAGGTGATGCAATCCTATTCATCCTCCAAAATCCATTGTGGATCATTGATGGAATACAAAATGTAAGGCTCAATTTGATATGTGCACACCAATCAGTGTAATAAACCTTGTGTTTTTTAATATTATGGAACATCGAGCCTTTTAATCTTTAATTCAAATTATTTTTTTATCAAAACAAATGATTAATCTTTTATCCAAACAATAATAATCATTCTACTATTAGAACGTATGAGTATAACTACAAGTACGGATATTTTAAATAAATTTATCTGAAATATGCTGAGAGATATCAATTTCAAATTTTTTATCTTAGATTTTTCACATACCACATTTATTAGTAACTTTTGGACCTTCTCCTCCAATTTCACACTGAGTGGTAACAATGGCATCTATCTAACTACACCAATGTGTTGGGCTCATAAAATTATTTTCTAAAAAATAGGGGTCGGGAGAGGTGAAGGGTGCAGGGAAGGCTCCACCTTATGGCCAAGATATTATGATTTTTCGATTGACTTCTTCAAACAAACAAAAATCTTCTAAGTAACGATCAAATGGATGTCAAATTTAAAGTTCAAATTAGCATGTGACAGTCAAATAAACATCAAATTTAAATTCAAAATTGACATGTAACAATCAAATACCATCAAATTTAAAAATAAACAACACACTCCATTACACTCCAACCTATCTTATGAAATAAAATGCAAATTAGATAAGATATTTTTTCATTCCTTCACTATCAAATGTATCATTCGAATGGCGATTGTATATGAAGCTGTTCTTCCAAAAATACTAGTAGTCCTTCCAGCCCTTACAGTCTAATCACTGGTTCATGGAATCTTTCCTTTTTCCTTTGTCCTAAAGTTGTATCGAAGCCACGAATCCGAATGATTGGTGGATCATTGATGAGCCACGCATGGATTCTGATGCGAATGATTCCTCCTGCACTTTTGCTACTGCCTGGAGAAATGTAATCATTATTCAAAATAGATATGCGCATATAATTCTAAAGCGGGTTAGTGATATAGTTTCTCACAGCAAGGACGCCAACAGAAACCCTAACTTGGGTATTTTTTTATCATATCCACAGTAGAAATTTTTGTTGACTGCACTCTTTCCGAAGATGCCAATTATCTGAGAATGCTACTAAGATGAGAGAATCAAATGTTTCTACTGTAAACATTTCCACCACACACATAATTATTACTGTGCTTAATTATGCATAATCACTGAACAACCGACTCAAAGAAACAAATTAATTGTGATGCTTCTTCATGATTTAGGTATATGTGAGAGTGACCTATTATTTAGACCTTCTTTACCAAACCTGCCTTTTTGAAGCTCCCCGCTTTACTACCACACCCTGCATGCATTTAGGAATGTATTTGATGTAACAATACTTTGTACTGATTATTGAATTTCGTTTTGATTGGTTTAGACTGCTGTTGAGAGTGGGAATTCTCCAAAGAGACCAGTGAATAATAAGTAACCACTGTGGCACTACTCCAGGCCATTATAATTCTCCTCGTAAAGGATCTCATCCAGTGAATAATAGGTAACCACTGGGGTACTGATATGGGAGGAGGACAAAGAAAGGAGGCTCATGAAAGTTAGTGGGTGTTTGTTCGGCTCGCTTTCTTTCGACTTAGTATATTGCATAGATGTCAAAATATGTAAGCTATGTAACTAGTGGGTCTATTATTAATGTAGGTATAGAATAGGTTTGTTAAAGGTCATTTGCTTCTTTTTTTATTTAATTGGGTAAATCATTTGTTATTGGAGTTATGAATCGGTATGGAATACAAAAAGGGACCCATTCTCCATAGTAAAATAGAAGGAAGAAGAAAGAAAAAGAGTAGAAGGACACCACCTCCCAAAGGAACATTAATTAAGGGACACAAAAGCCATAGAGAATCTAATAAGAGGGGTAACAAAAAAGAGGATACGGATAATCGAACACCCAAACACCTAAAAAAGAAAGTAGAATAATACATCATTCAAGACCAATTTCTACTAATTGTCCACCAGAAGGGCTTATCCACAACAATATTGTCCATCGTCCTTGCTTAGAAAGGAGGTCTTCTAGAGTCCATTGAGATCCATTGGATATGAGAAAGTGCGCTTCCACCCTCAATAATTCTGCCTCTGATCTACATCATTTCTTCTTCAGAGGGACTCCAACATCCACATGCCTCTTAGAAGACGTGGATGGGGGGAGACCAAGGAGGGTCTACTCGAGTGATTGAACGGGGGATCAGATTCTCCTACGAGGGATCTTTTGTGGAAGGAAAGGTCTAAGGTGGGGAAGGGGGGTCCTCAACACATGAGGAGGCGGGGGGAGGAGGGAGGGGGGAGAGCAAGGGGAGCAAGCCCAGGACATCCCACAATAGCGTTCGTCATCATCCTCACGTGAGAGAAAGGAGGTAGTAAAATTTGTCGTGATTTGCCACTTGAAAAACAGATCAAGCTCCCCTTATTTTCTCTTTCAGACTTGTTGATGATGTTGACGGGGCTTGGAGGAACATCCAACGATGCGATGACTAGGGAGGTGGCAATGAAAGCAATAGAAAGAAAGGCCTTCATAATTGAGATGTTGAGTCCACAAGTCCCATGAGGAGAGTAAATTAACCCAAAAAGAAAGCAACTTAGAAAGGTCAATAAAAACACAAACGTGAACCGAACTGAAGCTCCAAAAGACAACATCAATCTTTACAAAAGTTCCAACTTCATTTGCCTCTTGTTAGAATGTAAAAAAGACTAATTATATGGATAAGCATTTACCTATTGAATTGAGTTTTAGATTTTGTATTTGATTGAAAGCTCATAATTAAACTTAAAATGTGAGGTGGACAAAAGGAGAGGCTACTGAAACTTAATATATATTTGTTTGGCGCTTTTTTAAGCCTTAGTACATTACATAAAAATCAAAAGATAGAAAACTATGTAAATAAAAATTTATTATAAATATATGTATAAAATAAATAAATAAAATATTTGTGATTTATTTATTTTTTCAATATAATTAAACAATAATAATTATACATAACCATTGTATTCAATACTATACTGAACACTTCGAATAATTTAAATGTGTTTTACACTATATGAAATTATATGATATGTGACGATTACTCCATTAAAAATATGTTTATGCTTGGGGATATGGACATTAAATATTTTGTTTTTTAAGATTGAATTGGAAATTAATATAATTTTTAGTATATGATAATGTAAATTTATTTATTTATTTACTTTTGTTTCTTTAATAAATGATATTTGAATATTTTAAATGTGAATACAACATAGAATTTTATGATATGGGAGGATCACTTAAATAAAATTATTAATACTTGTGTAGAGTAAAAAGTAATATAGAATATTGGCATTGGAATTTCAATTTTATTTTAATTTTAATTATATTAAAAATCAATTTAATATATATATATATATATATATATATATATATATATATATAATATATATATAATATATATATAATGTTTGTTATCCTTTAAATAAATATGAGTTAAATTAGTTGGTAGAAATAATTTTATTTTTATTAATGTATAAATAATAAATTTATAATTATTTATAAAATATTTAAATTATAAATTTAAAAATTAATATAAAAATAATTTTATAAAACAATATTAATTTACTAAAATTGTTTATTTTTTATAATATAATAATGTTTGAATTAAGTGGGGCCTCGATAATTTTTAAGGAATTAATCCCTTGTTTAAATTTAACTTCTTTTTGTTATCTCTTCTATTTTGGAATGAGAGTGGGAAGTAGGAAGAGGCACACCTAAAATATTTAGGATTTTTTTGAGGGTGGGAAGTAGGAAGAGGCAAGAGGCATTAATTATTAAAAAAGTATTTGTATATAAATATTCTTAATATATTGAGTATCACACTCTATTTTATTATAAGATGGTTTTATTTGAATGTATAACCTTTTTTTTTAAAATATATATTATTTATTATTAAATCAATTTTTTTTTAAAAACATTTTTTATTATAAAGTTATTTATTCAATATAAATTTGATGATTACAATTAAAATAAAAGTACAAATTAAATTTAATAAATTTTTCTAAATTTGACATAAAAGTGATTAATAATATTTTTGAGATAATCGTATATCTATTTTTAAATTGACATTTCAGATCACTATTCGTGATCCTTCCTCAGTAGAAATAAGATGATGACAACAACAAATACTAGCACTCATTAAATAAAGTGGAGACAATGATCAAAATAGAAATATTAATAGAGAAGGTAGCCGTTAATAAGTTGTAATAAGTGCTCACTCCCTCTTATATAGTCTATGGGACCCTATTTATACAACTCAATCCCCTCTATCTAGATATAGAGACAGAATGCAGCATAGCATACAATCTATCTGGGGCTCCCTTGCCTCACCCGGCAATCTATACTCCCTATCTATCCTATATATATAGCCAATGGAACTCTGTCTTTATCTTTATCTCTGTTTATAGACTTTTAAAAATTTGGGTTCCGAAGATTCCTTGTTGGCATAGAATTATTCGTGTTGACCACTAAAATAACTAGAGAGGGTTTTGTCGCCATATCCCATGTCTATATGCCATACACCCCAATTCTATTCCTCCCATGATAGATAAATTCAGTCAACCCCTTCCTGTTGCTATATCCTAAATACCCAAATAAATAGTTCAAGGCCCATAATTCATTCAGATGGGCCCAAAAAAACTCTATAAAGTCGAGGAGGCCGAGTGCCCCATAAAGGGCCATCGATTTTTTTATAAATCTATCTGGCAATCGATTTCCGTCCCCCTCTGCCTATCATATTCTATCCTATCATGTTTTCTCATATCCTATCTATATAGAGTTGCAAACAACTAGATATAGCCGTGCCCTTCACTATATAGATAGATGGCTATATAGAGTTCTTTTTGGTTATATATAGAGTTGGTTTAAAAAAGAGGGAGTGGGCACTTATTCCAACCTATTAATGATTACCCACTCTATTAATACTTTTTTTTCACCGTTGTCTCCATTTTATTTAAGGAGTGCTAGTGTTTTGTTGTTACCGTCATTCGTATTTTCTTTTAGGAAAGATTTGAAACGTGAAGTTAAAAACGGACACATAATTATCCCAAAAATATTATTAATCAATTTTATTTAGCTATTGACACGTGGATGCCAGGCTTTGGTTTGTGCAGGTGACACTGAAAACGACACGCAGGGCAGCTTCGTAGAGTATTTGCAGACTACCAGATTTAGCCTTTCAAACGATACACTTGGAAACTCCCGGTTTTAACGTCCAGGTTGATGGGGTGCGTCCGCTCTACGCTTCAGCCATTTGGGCTCCGCTTGGTCCTCTCTAGATCCTGCACCATGGATTGTTCACCTGCCACCAGTAAATTTCCTCCTCAGCTTATGACACCTGTTAACGTAAATAAACCCAGAATTAATACAAGGCTCAGTACTGTTGGTACGAGACTCAGAACCAGAATCAATGCTACGCCTAAAAACAGAAACTTTCTTTTCAAACATGCTGGGGCAGAAATTAGAAATTTTATCTAGTGATGTTTCCAAATCCCCATATGGCCGATGTCTCAGTAGCAGTCTCTTCAGTAGTCTCTTCATTAGTCAAAAGTTTCAAATCGCCTCTACTGTGAAGGTCTGCATAAGGATTTGACTCCATCCTTTTTCCAGAAGAATAGAGCGCAAATCTGAAGGATCTTTATTGAATCTGAATCTAAGCAAAGTGTCAGAATGAAAAAAGCGTTTTGTTCTGACGTCTCCCTGAGTTTTATTAACGCTTAAAAGATTGAGAGGACAAAAATGAAGAATTGATTTAAAGTCGCTTGAGGGGAACTGAAGAGCAGAAGCCAGGCAATTGCTGCATCGATTGTGAAAACTAGCCGGTTAACCGATCCATGCGAGTTACAGTGCAAAACTTAATGTCAGGGACAGCTGGCGTGTTAAGCGCATACGTGTTAAAGGAAGGCCCATGTACGAGCTGTTAAGTCTTTGAAAGCCATCATAAATAATGGCAGCTATCAATCCGTCCAGCCGGTTGGTAGGAACACTGCAGTTAACATGGTATTTTTGATATTGAATAGGAAATTCAAAAGCTGAATCAAATGTAACATTTGATTATATAAAACGTCTTGATTAGGTATGGCTTAGTGATTTAAAAATGGTTTTTGTATGGCTTTAATGATTTAAAAATGGTTTATGTACCACTTAGCCATTCAAGTATTTTTAAAGCTCCATTCCTTAAAAAGTAGAGTCTAACTGTTGATTTAGAGTACAAATCAAGATGCTATCCTCTTCCCTTTTAAATAACTTCTATGGCCCCAATTTATGGGGTATATTTATTTTTTAAGTTTCAAATACTTTTAATGGAAATATATTTAAATGATAAACTAATTAAGGGAAAAAAATTAATTAAGTTAAATAATTTATATTGAGTTTTTTTAAGGTTCTTATATAGAGGGGAATGATTAATGTTATAAAATATTAAATATAGTTTTAATTTATCTTTTTTATAATATATTATATTTTAAATGTTTATGTATCATTTTTTAAAATTAATTTATATTCACAAAACTCTTTTTTTTCAATAATTTTTTAATTTTATTTTTTTTACATATTTTAATAAGGAGCATTTACATGGAATCATTGAATTACATAGAATGTCAGTGTCTTGGTGCATATTTTAGAAATAAATATCTAGCATATTACAATAATGAGTAAGTATACATTTGAATCAATGTGCTCCTTTGGTTAAGTAGTCACAAGTAAGGGTATCCATATTGTCAAATTCATTCCGGACACGATTTTGGCCTTAACCATTTGAATCTTTGTATTGGATAACTAGAGGGATTTTTACCCTTGTGGATGGATACAAGTAATTATCACCCTCACTAATTGGACTATGACCTTTTCGATTAATCATTGATTTCAATATTTCTATGATGCAAAATAAAATTTCACTAAAACATCTAAACCAATGTATATAGAAGTACATTTTGGTTCTTATCCCAAATATGCGAACTACATATATAAACATGATTTGATAAAAATATATATACATTTCAATATCTTTTATGCATA
The DNA here is from genome assembly GCA_037957365.1 of Torreya grandis. Taxonomy (NCBI): domain Eukaryota; kingdom Viridiplantae; phylum Streptophyta; class Pinopsida; order Cupressales; family Taxaceae; genus Torreya; species Torreya grandis. The sequence continues at coordinate 274,501 of JARHVA010008071.1, forward strand.
TTGAACTAACCACAAAGCAAAAAAATATATCTTTTCTCTTGAAAAATAAACAAAGAACTTTATGAATATATTTTACAAAGCAAATTGCAAATAGACAAATTTGGCAAATGTAAAATGACAAACAAAATCGACTGGAAAACATGTTTTTATCAATGCCTACACCTATTTCAATTATATGTACTTTGTACATTTAAGCATAAAAGTAGAGTCAAAAACATAAATTTATCACTAATTGTTTTTAATGCACAAACAAAACATGTAAATATAGAATCAAATAGATATGCAAAAAAGTATGCATTTACAAATTTATTATTTATTTGACATTTTTGGAATTATTTATAAAAAATATAATTATGAAATAAATCAATGAGCAAAAAAATCAAGTGTAATTGATAAACGCACAACAATTACCTATGATCATTTTAATAAGAAACTACCATGCGGATGGTAAATGGTCACCACTTTGTCTCAATAATATTCTCACCACAAATGAAACCGTATTTAGTTAATACCTAATCAAATACATATACCACCTCCAATCTTCTACCTTACAACATAACAAGTACTATAACTACAACGTAGCTCTTGTTATTGAATTTTATGTTTTATAACATTATTATCATTTCTTTATAAAATACCATAAATATATTTATTTAAATTTGCATATTTTATAACATTTATATATTTACATATATAATATATTATAATAAGACAACGTATTTGAAATATAACATATAAAATATAATATAATATATTACAGTATATTTTAATATATTAAAATAGAAAATAATATGTACTATATTATGATATATAGTATATTATAAGATATAATATGTAATGTATTATAATAATATATTATAATATATAATTTATTAAAATATATATTATATAATTGAATATAATATTAAAATACATGTTACATAATATAATATATAATATTTATGTATAGAATATATTAAAATATATACTATAAAATCTAATATACTATATTAAAATATTATATATATATATATATATATATATATATATATATATATATATATATATATATATATATATATATATATTAGAGGTTTATTTGTTATATATATATATATATATATTAAATTAAATATCTACTAAAAATTTGGTATGTCTTGTTGTTCATTTTCGGAGCTAAATTTCTCTATAAATATGTTGGTAAATTCAAATTGGAAAAATGATATTAATATAAGAATGATAAAAATAGAAATCCCTGATATCGTTAACTTATTACATCGATTTCTTCTTCAGAGTATATCAAGTGAGGTAGCGTTGCCTTAATGTTGTGTACTACCATGTGGGCTTCAAGCTTTAAAATGATGAATATGTTCTTATTTGCCCATAGATGAATATCGCACCACCTATAGGTTGCATGGCATCCATGCATTTTAAAATTTTGATGATGATTTTTTTTTTTAATTCCCTTCTTGAGATCGAAATGGCCTTTTTTGAAATCTTGAGATCAAAATGGACAATGTTGGATGTCATAATAGAGACCCAAAAAATTTGATGTGGAGATGTCTCCTTTCTCTAAGATTTCCACGCCTTTTATGTATCCATGTACCTAGTACAAATGATAACACTATGAAATCGAAATCATATGGCTTTTATCATATGGCACTTAGACGTTATATATAATATCACATATATTTTCTAAACTTAAGGTATGGATTCTTTTTGTTTTCATATATATATATATATATATATATATATATATATATATATATATATATATATATATATATATATATAATTTACACTTCCCATGATTCATTTAATTTTATTTTTAATATTATTATTATTATTATTATTATTATTATTATTATTATTATTATTATTATTATTATTATTATTATTATTATTATTATTATTATAGGTGTAGTGGTAGGGTAAAGTGTTATGGAGTTAATTATTTATTTATATGTTTAATTTTAAATTTTACATCTTTTCAAATGTTATATGTTAATTTCAATTTTAAATTTAATGTCTATTTGTATCTCATTTTCAATTATCATATATCAACTTCAATCATCATATATCAATTTCAACTTTAAATTTCATGTCTAAATCTTATTTATTTATTTTTTTACTTGTAAAAGTCCATTTACAAATTATAATATCTTAATTATACAATAGAGTTTAAAATTCCTCCTGCTTTCTTTGCACCTTTGGGGTATCTACTAGTTAGTAAGTACAGTCAAAATTTGTAATCATTAGAGTTATAGAAAATAAAGTGAAAGGACAAATATAAATAATAGGATGGTAAATTTAAATAAGGATTTTTTCATGCAATATTTTTTTATTATTTAATAGATTTATCTATTCTAATAAATATTTGGGAAAGTATATATATCTTTTATTTACAATTATATTTGACATGAGTTAAAATGAGAATAAAATTAAAAATAATGTCTTTATATAATTTATTAAATATGTGATTGGCCATTGTATGTATTTCATAAATTTAAGAAGAAAGAAATAAACATAATAATGGTTGTGTATCCGGTTTATATTTATATTTTTAAAAGAGAGTCAACATTAACGTGCATAATTATTTATATAAATTTCTTACCATGCAAAATTATTAGGATCAATTTATTATATTATAAAAAAAATTATTACCAGTTGAATTATTGAATTATACTCTACCAAATTTTAAGCCCCTAATTTTGGGAGAGGGTGTTAGTTAAAAAAATTTAGTAAGTGAAAATTATTGTCTTTAATTAATGCTGGAATAATAATTACATTGAAAAATTTATAGGAGTTCTTCCTAATTTAATACTAATAACTAATATTATTGGACACATGTTATCATTAAGAATTTTGTTTTAAAAAAAATTATTTGATGTGTACAATATCAATAATTAGTGCTAATAATTGTTGATATTGTGTACATATCATTACATCATTGAAATTTTTGTTTTAAAATTTAGAACAATTATATATAAGGAGAACATGAAAATTTTTAATGTCAACCAATAATAGGATGATAAACAAATAATTTTAAGAGTTTTTTTGGGTCTAAAAATTATAAAAATTAAATAAAAACTTTAGGAAGTTTAATATTAAATAAAAATTATTATATTTTATTGGATTGTTGACTATAATTTATTGTTCTCAATATATTATGTATGACAATAAAGATATTTTTTCTTTAATTTGTAAGAAAATAAATTAAGAGGAAGGGAAATGTGGTATGAAATGTTTTTCTTCTTCTTCTTTATTTCTAATATGAACATAGGCACTATCTTGCAATTTTTAAGAATTAAAATATAAAGTAGAGGGGACATGAAGGTTATACAATGACACTCATGAGATATTAGTAAAAGTTAGATATGTTGATCAATGTTATTGATGTTGATTATTGCCTGTTGAAATATATGTAAAATTATTATTGTGTAGATTGATGTAAATTTAAGACATTTCCTAACAATCTTTTACTTGTTGAACACTTTGTATAAGGGAGCACACACTCATCCTTAAGTAACTTTGAGAAGACATGATCACCTTCTTCTTGTACTAGGATAACCTCTCAATGCCCATTACCTTGATCAATGAATCCATAACATTTTCCTTTGTGCCCACCATCTCTAGAGATATCTCACTCTTTTTCACTATTTAATTTAAAAAATGATATCTCACATCAATGCGCTTATCCTAATAAAAATATTCAAGATTATTTAATAGAAAAAAATTGCTTTGACTATCACAACTTATATTTATCACTTCCAACTTGAACCCAATAGTAGAGCACAACGTTTAAAGCCACATTACTTCCTTGCTTCTATGAGTAGATATGATGTATTCAACTTAGATGGTATAAATGGTCATACTAGCTTATCATTTACCATTCAACTTATAACAACAACAAAATAGTTGAATACATAGAAACTGGCATACCTATGACAATCAAGATCACCAACCTAATTAGTATTAAAAATATATATAGACCATCTTAATTCTATCAAATGTAACATGAGAGCATAGAGCTTGATCATACATTCCTTGCAAATATATGAAGATCTTCTTCACCACCGCCAGTTTCTCCTTGCTCATACTAGACATGAATCTATTAATTTTTTCCACTGCTTATGTAATATCAGTTATAGTGCAAACTATTGTGTATACTAGTGTTCTCACCAAACTCATTGATGATTAGGAATCATGTCTTCAAACACCTCCTAAGTCTCTGGACACTACATGGTTGATAGTTTCTAACCAATTGGGAAATAATGTACATCAAATTATTTTCATTCATTATAAACCTTTCTAAAACATTCACAATGTATTCCCTCTAGTTTGACAAAAGTTTCTTGATCACACAATCCATTTTGATTTCTATGACTAAGCTTGTAGCATTTGGGATCTTTCATATCGAATTGTGTAGATAATTGAGACTTCAATTAATTTATCATGCCCATTTCATTTTTGATTAGCAACATGGCATGCACATAGAAAGCTATGATGACAAATTGATCACCATATTCTTTTTAGTAAATAAAAAGATATGTTAGAGTAAGATTTATCCTACTATGTGGTTTTACCTAATGGTCTAATTAGCTTACTTAGGTTAATAGTAGATCATTAGAGGAACATACTTTAAGTCATTTTCTAATTGTGAGTTGAGTTAATTATCTTTTTGAGTGAATTAATTCCTCACTATACAATGTATCTTCTTATGAATGTTTTGGCTAATGAATGCTCATTAATAAAACTTTTTGTTATGAAGACAAGTTTCTTCATCTTTTGAGTTGTTATTTAGATTTCACTACTCCATATAAATTTATCCTGGTGCATTCAAATCTATCCAGTATAATCCTAGATTGTGGCCCACTCTAGTATAGTATCATAGCTACGTTGGTAGATGAATTCATCAATTTTGTTGTGAGATCTTGCATTCTTGCTTGTTCAAGATTTTCATGGATTTTAATTTTCTAGGGTTTGGTGGGGTTTTTAAAAAACCATACAAATATGCATATTTGGAGTCTCTAAGTGAAAAATAATAGTTCTATTAGATTTATAAGGTGGAAAAACCCTATAAACAATTGTAAACATGACTTAGTTTCATGACAGTCTATTTTTGAGCTTTTTTTTAGGGTTTCAAGGCCATTTTTTGAATTATTCAAAAATCCATACCTTTCAATGACTTAAAGTAAAAACCACTTCTATGTTTTATAGGTTTGGTTAAGAAACCAAGTGGGTTTCTATCAGATTTTGGATAAACTATAAAAAGATCCATATTTTTTTAAGTTTGTCTCATATAGCAGAATTTCCACCCCTCATAGGTAGTTTTGATAGATGGAAGATATTTCTTAGTAGAAAAACAAGTTTGGGTGGACATTTGGGTGAGTGTGTGCACACATGCTAGGTTATGATCATTACAAAATCACTTTTCAAATTTTGGCTCTTGCATAAACACATCTTGGGTTCTTATGCCTATTTGAACACATCATGGGTTCTGACTCCTGATCAAACACACCTCAACTTACAATACCTATTTGGACATCATCCAAATTCTCAAGGTTGTTCAAACACACCCTAATTTCCAGTGCCTACTTAGACATCATCCAAATTTTGATGGTCATTAGAACATGCACTAGGTTTGGATGTTTGCTCGAACACTCTTTGGATTCTGCCACTTGCCTGAGTAGACATCTAGTTCCACCAACATTTTTCACTTTTTTATGACATTTTTAGGTGATGTCACTCATATATAAATCACATCAATCAAAAATGGGAGGGGGAGTACTCAAAAAAGGTCTTAGCCCCTTGGCCATATTGCATGGTCACATGAAAGGGGTTTAAAATTTGATTCTTATTAGTGGGGTGTAACTCTAAAACCCAATCAAAACTTTTCCACACCCAACATTTTTAAAAATTTAAAGTGGAGATTTTCCATGCCATATAGAACTTCAAACATGCATAACTTTCAGTCTACGACTCTTTTTGAGGTTCCATTTTTTGAAAGTGCAAGTTTTTCAATATCTATGCATCAATAATATTCTAGTGCCTTATAAATTTGAATCTCAATAGATTTAGAGGGTTCTACATTTGTAATATTTTAACACACATAGTTTAACACATACTTAATTTATGCACCATGAATCTAAGTTATATTTTGATTCTTACACCATTCAACTATCATGAGTGAAAATTCAAAGTGAAAATCCTCCTAAGGATCAAAGGCTTACACAAAATTATGATGGGTATATAAAATAATTGACACGTGAGGCATAGAAGGTGAAGTGGTACAACAGAAGTGATGAATCCTATGGTCTTTTATGTTTGTCTATATCTCTAGACTTGTTCTTTCATATTAAATCTACTACTCTTAATGAATTTTGGACTATATTGGAAAAACTATTTGGGAAGTAGGACATAATGAGAGGTCATGAGTTGGAGAATGAGCTCATCAATTTGAGCCCAGACAATTTTGTTACAGTGCAAGACTTACTCAAAAAGTTTAAATCACTTAGTTTGCAATTGAAACTATATGACATTGACAAAAATGATTATCAATTGATTCTTTCCATCCTTGCCAAATTAAAATCTAACTATTCTATTTTCATTTCTACCTTCACACCACCAATCATACCTTTGGAGTAATATGGACCATGCTATCTTTAGATGACTTTAATGTTGACTTGACTCAGGAGTAAGCTAAGTTCATTCAAATGGGTACACTGAAGTCATCTAAATCACATTCCTTAATTATGAATCCAGACAAACACAAGGCTTATGGTAGAAATGAGAAGAAATATAACAAGGACTCAAATCAAAGAAAGGGGTAGAAATTTTATGCTAACACTAAAGCATCAAAATAATCCTCCTCCTTAGGTGGAAAACCTAAGAAAGAGTGACTCACATATGGCTAATACAATAAATTTTGGCATGATGAATCTAAATGCATGAATAACCATATTAACCAAATAACTAAGATGTTTGAGAAGCACAACATCAGTGTCCATGAGTCTTACAATCATATTTTACCAATGCAAAATTTTTCTAAAGCCAAATATAGTAAGAATGGAAAAGATAAGGGCAAAGCACTTGTTGCAGTTACATCCCAACCTTCCACATAGGTTATTAATTTTGGTGCATCACACCACATGGCTTCATCACAAGACATATTCTCCTCCATGGAACCTTATTATATGCCTTTCATCTTGTTTGGTGATGATACTCATGTAAAATTTAGTAGGAGAGGATTTGTTGAAGTGAGTGATGAGACATTTCATGATGTTCTATGTGTTCCCTCTTTATCTATTAATATCATATTTGTTTATCAAATCATTTACATCAATTTGGGAAAGAAAGTTGAGTTCACACCCAATTCATTGGTTATTATGAAAGTGAATAGTAACTCTATTGTTGCATTTAGAAAAGAAGATCACCAATCATAATTATATACTTTTTCACATTTTTTTCTAATCAACCCTCTACTTCTCTACTCACTCATTTAGATGGGGTAAGTAAAGTATGGCATGAATGATTTGGCCATCTCAACTATCACTAGCTAGAGAAATTCAGTCGTTAAGACATAGTTTTAGGGTTACCACAAGTCAAGTTTTATGATACAATTTGTTAGGGATGTATATTTGGTAAGCATTCTAAGGATAATTATGATAAGTTAAAATGACAAAGAGCTAAACATATATTGGATATTATGTAGAGTGACATTACTGGTCCATTTCCAAAAGTTTCATTCAATAGGACTAAATACATGCTTACTTTCATTAATGACTTTTTGAGATATACTTGGCTATATTTTTTTTAAAGTATAAATTATAGGTTTGTGATCATTTTTAGGACTTTAAGACACTTTTAGAATAATTATCAGGTAAATCCATTAAGAATTTTCACACTTATAATGGTGGTGAGCATGTCAGTAACCATTTTGAATAATATTTTACATCAAATGGGATTGAACTATAATGTGTAGTTCCATATGATCCTCAGCAAAATGGTGTTACAGAACACAAGAACATATCCTTGAAGGAAATGGCCAACTGTATGCTATAATCTAATTCTCTTACACCTTAGTATTGGGATGAAGCCATTAACTATGCTTATTATATCTAAAACTAATTTTCTCATAAATAATTTAAGAGAGTCACTCATTTTGAAACTTAAAGTGGTTAGAAATGCATAAAAAATTTCTTTTGAGTATTTAGATCTCCTACTATGGCCTGCATTCTAAAAAATAAATGTAAGGGAATGGAACCTCAGAGTCAGCCTTGCATCTTCATTGGATATCCTAAGGATGTTAAGGGATATAGGCTTCTCCATCTCACCACTCATGATTTGTTCATTGCGAAGAGTGTTAGATTTCAATAAGGTCCTCAAGACTCCACACATGACACTCCTCCCTCTTCCTTTGATGCACTAGAAATTGATAATAATTCTGATGATTCAAACTCACTTGAGTAACTTCTTATTGATCTAGATTCTTATTTTATTTCTAATAATGAGATTATTGATGAGGATTCCCCTCTTCCAAAAATATATTTAGAGAATGAGGAATCTCGTCTTGGCTCTCTAAGTACTGGTCTTACTTTGGCTAGATAGATATTGAAAAGTATTATCAAATGGGTTTGAGATCCATCAAACACCAATAGAACCCATGCATAATTTTAGAATGCCCCCGTGGTTTCATTACATCTGCTTCTGATCCAAAATCATTTTAAGAGGCATCAAGCACTTCTGAGTGGGATACTATTACATAATAGGAATACGGCTCCTTGTTGAGGAAAAACCCTTGGGATTTAGTCCCTCTTCATAAGGGAATAAAACTTGTTTATTGTAGGTGTATCTATTGAACACAATTTACATAAGATGGGTTCGTAGACAAGTTCAAAGTATGTTTGGTAGAAAAAGGTTTCTCTCATGTACCTAGAATCGACTATATTGAGATGTTTGCCCTAGTTTCCAAAATGAACTCAATCTAACTCACTCTTATTATCATTGTAGAACGTCATTAGATGTTCATTAGATGGATTCAAAGAGAGACTTTCTTCATGGTGACCTCAAAGAGGAAATATACATGGAAAAACCACAATAATTTTTTGAAAATTCTTCCTTAGTTTAAAAACTTCATAAATCTATCTATGACCTCAAATAATATTCTCAATCTTGGTATGCCAGCATCAACACCTTTATTATTTTGATTGGTTCACTAGATGCCATAATGATCCAAATGTCTACATTTTATAGCAGGATGATTCATTGTTTATTATGATTCTCTATGTAGATGACATATTGATCATAATTAATTATTCATCCACCATCATAGTAATGAAAACTATTGTCTAATAGGTTCTCAATGACTAATTTGGGCTTGTTGCATTACTTCCTCATGATTGAAATTTCTAAGTCTGACTCTAGGATCATTATTACATTATCCAAGTATGCTCTTGATTTGTTTGCATGGTTTAAATAGCTAACTATAAGCCAGCTTTGGCTCCTTTTCTATTTGGTGTGAAATTTGAGAATGATTTTTCATCTCCTTTGGTTGATGTTACTTCACATATGAAACTTGTTGGTAGTCTCATTTACCTTATGCACACTAGACTTGATATTTCATATATAGTGGACATGGTCTCTATATTTATGTAGGAACCACATGAGTTGCATTGGAAAGAAGCTAAGTAGATTCTCCACCACATTTAGGGTACTCATAGTTTCAAGATTCACTATAGAGCAGGTATTGACATCAACTTGATTTATTATATAGATTCAGATTGGGTTGGTGATATTCATAGTTGTAATTCTACTTCAAGCTAAAATTTCTCGATAGGTTCATGTGTAATTAGATAGTCAATAAAAAATTAGAATGCTATTGCTTTATCTTATACCAAGTAAAAAATACATATGAATAGTTAATGATTCCACTGAGGCTATTTGGATTTAAGGTATCTCACTAAGTTTGGCATCCAGTTTTGATGACCAATAGTCATCTTCTATGATAACCAAAACATAATCTAAATTTGTAAGAATATTTTCTTCCATCAATGGACCAAGCATATCAAGATTCACATGCATTTCATTTGGGATCTTATCCATGAGAAAGTCATTATCTCTATTACATCTATAAAATGAATCAAATTATTAATATATTGACCAAACCTTTCACTAAGAGCAAGTATCTTTATTTTAAAATTCTACTCAAGGTTCAGGTAGCTTCATTTTCTTCCTTCTCTAGGGGATCATCTCTATGTACTTGGATACCTCATCAGGACTTTGTGTTAGGACCCAATTCTTCTACCCACCTAAGCTACACTTAAGGTGGTGTTAGTATAAGATTTTTCCCACTATGTGGTTTTACCTACATGGTCTAATTAGCTTACATATGTTAATAATAGATCATTAGGAAAAAAGTAATTTAAGTCATTTTCTAATTATGACTTGAATTATTTACCTTAGTGGGTGACTTAATTTCTCACTATATAATGTACCTTTCTATGTATATTTTAGCTAATGAATGCTCAATAATGTAACTTTTTGTTTTGAAGACAAGCTTCTTCCTCTTCTAAGTTATTCTTCATATTTCACTATCCAAATAGATTTATCCTTGTGCATTCAACCCTATCTAGTCTTATCCTCTATTATGATCCACTCCAATAGGATCAACATTATTGTGCACATGCCCAAACCCAACCACTTACTTTTTGAACTTATGATTCCATATTTTGGGTCATTATTTCAAGCCATATAAGGACTTATTTAGTATGCAAACCAATTCTTATTTCCCTTTCACCTTGATTCCATTAAGATGAAACTTGTAAATTTATTCTTTAAGCTCCCCATATAGAAATAATGTCTTTAGACCCATATGTTCTATATCTAGATCAAATGTAATAGAAAAAATTAAACAATCTTGATTAACGCTAGTTTTAATACTAGACAAAATGTCCCATCAAAGTCAATTACCTCAATCTGAGATAATATTTTTTCCACTAGGTGAGCCTTGTACATATCCATCTTTCCTTTTGCATTCTTCTTTTTGAAACCCACTTGTGGCCACATGTTTTCATCTAGGAGGTATCTTAACCAAATTTCAAGTCACATTCATATCTAAAGACTCCATCTCCTCCTTCGTATCCTTCTTCCAAGACTTTGCCTTTGAAAAAACAAGAGCTTCCTTCACTATCTTGGGTTCATCGCTATCAAACATTGATTATAAGTATGCAGAATAAAAATACAATGAGTTATACCTTTCAAAAAAAATTGCACCTATTTTAATCTTCTCAAAGTAGAGTAATTTTTCATTCCTTTTCTTATGACACTAGCGATTCATCATTTATAAGACCATATTCAAATTTTGGTTCTTTAGATTATATATTGTCTCTTCCTTTGGATGTTCCTTTGGTTCTTCATGTATACCTCCTTGAATAATACATTATGACTATAGACCATCTTTTTCATACCAATATTCCATAGCTTTTACCCTTTAATGCCACCCTCTTACCCAATGAATAGGCACTTTATAGGCTGAGATTTCAGCTTCTAACACTTTTCCTTATGGATGTGAGAGTATACATCATAACTAAAAAAGAACAGATGTTTCAAGCATGGCTTCTCACTAGTCCATTCTTATTGTGTATTATTTTATACCAACATTAATGTTAGGGATTGTTTGTCTAAGTAAAATTAAAAACCACTATTTTAACGTAAATTATTTCTCCAAATATGTGCCACTCAACATTATCTAGGCTTTGTTCGTCACTATGATGCTCATATGTTCTATGACTCCATTCTATTTCAGAATTTATGAAGTTTTCTTCTATATATAAATATTGTTGTCTCTCTTAATAAAACACTTTTTATTTTGTATATCCATTTATTCACGTCAAGGTCAATAATTACAAGTGAGATAAATCTTGATACACCTTATCTACTGAAATGTAGTCTACATAATCATATTTTAAACCTAAAAAAACTTATTTATTACTTTAGTTATTCCTTTTCAAATGTGATATAAAATTATCATAAAATACAAATATGTGGTTCTCATTAGTACTATGTAAATTAGAAGAATATAACATAAGAAGGTTGAAAGAACTCCCTGTAAAAAAAATATGTAATCTGACCAACATAAATTTATAATATTACCAAAATAGATTTCTTAGTTATTTTCAAACCATAAATCACCTCTAATGTGATTACACTTAACAAATATTTCTCACAACATTATTAATTTGATAAAAAAAAATATAACATTGTCTAGTTATATAAATATTTCAATTTTAATTACTTGACACTTTTTTTAAAGTATACAAAACTTTAAACTAATATATATAGAGCACGTGTATACTTCAAATGGACAATCCTTACATCATAAATAAAAATATTTATTAAATGTTTTCTATCATAACTAAAACTATATGGTAAACATGTTGAAAGGCTGTCCAGAATTGTTGGCCATTTTAAGAAACCTTTAAAACATTATTATTAGCCTCCTCCATTCAGTCTTCATTACAGTTTTAACCTATCATTAATCTTCGCTCGATTACCCAATGATGTCCTTTGTTTTTTGTGTTGATAAATATTTAAATACATAATTAAAGTAAGATGCATGTTACTTAGCTCACGGATAAAATAATATTATTTCATTTCATTTGATTGGACCAAACATTTACATGTTATGAGAGTTCACTACAACCAACGCATCACTATCGCACCTCCTTTGAACACCAATGAAACCATGAAATCCCTGCATAGCAGTCATTATAGGGGGATTTTAATGTTGTCACTAGTCTGTCAATGTCATTATTAAGACGGGCTATGTATTTGTTGTGTCTATGGATCCAGTCTGTCTGCCAGCTAATTCTTGTTGAACGATGTACTTATCTTCTTGGATGCGTCCAGTAATGTCAACTATCGTAAATAATAAATTACTGTGTTAATGGTCCGCATTTAATTAGAAAATGTGTTGATGTTCTTAAAACTGTACAGTTCATTACCCCTGAACTATTTTATTGTGTCCTCTTGGATAAAGATGACACCCAGAAGAAGTTAGTAGAGCTAGAAAGAATGGTAAGCAGCTGCTGCAAAGGCAGGGTTACTGTTTATGTCGGTGACTCGTTACTCTAATGACATTTGTCTTTAATTTTGCTTCAAAATTTTCGATTCCAGAAAGGGCAGAGATGCTTTACAGGTTAAGGTTCCCTATTCTGCTTTTTTCAAGAAGAGAACATTGAATTTTGTCTCCTCCACAACAATTTGTTCTTCCAGTCAAAGGGATTTAAGTTTCACATTGAAGAGAATCTTACTATCATTTTATTCTTTAAATTCAGTGTTTCCAATACATAATGAACGATTCTCATATAAAAGGAGCGGTAGAATAACATTTTTTTTATTTTTGTTCCTTATTTGAGCAAGTAGTATCGTTCGCTGCAGACTGTCCCGTGCCCCGATTCAAAACCAATATTCTTTTCTTTTCCATGGTCTAATAGGTTTTTTTTCCCAACATTTAATTAATCTGCAATAAATTCCTCTATCAAAGAATTATAATCATCTCAATCTCGTATCTGGATTTTTATTCGAGTTGAATATGATGGAAAATTGGCTTCTTTGGCTTAAAATAAAAAATTAAAAAAAAAATTTCTCTTTCTTTTGTTAGAGGTACCAGTTCGATTTTGGAAATTTTTTGGGAAAAAAAGAGTGCATCTAAGATGACGAGGACGTTATTCCCTTTTGGGACCCCACACTAGGGGCAGTTCCAGTTTACACTGCTAAATTCTGATCAGATTTATGGTTTCTGGTCAGATTTGTGATTTTGTTTAGATCGTGACAGTTGTTTATCTTAAATTGTTCCCTCATATTTATCATTTGGATTTCTATTCAAGGAATCCCACCTTTTTTTTCAATAGTAGTTGCTCACCAGACCTTCCTAACCTCCCGTTCACCCCTTTCCAACATGCGTGCACACAGAGAGAGATTTTATTTGAGTTAGGGTTGTCGCCTTGGCGGATTTTGCTTAGGGGGATTTTAATGCCCTCTGTAGACTGGTATTTACAGTCCTTATGTGCCACAACGTGTCCCAAATGCGCATATGCACAAGGCTGCAAATGTTATACAATTGTTTACGAGCTTGAAGTTCACTGTGGAGAGAGAAAAGCAGATATTAATGTCACCTGTTTCGGTCCCTTCTACAATCTATTATGTAGTTTTCATTATTACTATTGCCACCATCGTCACTACTATTTCAAATTGCTCCGCAGGGATTTGGCACTTCATGCTCCTTGCTCTAAAGTGTACTGGTTTTTTTCAAAATTTAAAAAGTGTTAGCTCTAAATAAAAATTTATTAATAATCAATTAACAATATATTTAATAATAATTATTTGCATCAAAATTTGTGATGATCATGTTGATAAGTAATAAAGTAAAAGTATAAACAATAATGGAAGGATGGTGATTTTTAAAAAATTAATAAATATTGTTTGATTACAAATATTTTATATGAATATAAAGGTAATTTTTCTCTAATTTATAAGAAAAGAAATCAAGTCAAAGGAAAATGTGTTATGGAATGTTGTGTTTCCTCTTCTTTCTTTATAATATAAATATAGGCATTGTTATACCTTTTTTAGCAATGAGCACACTCGAGATATCATTAAAATTTAGACCAATCAATCAATGTTATCGATATTGATTTTTTTAGTTTCGCAATGTTTGCCTTTATAATTTGTGTATTGTTAAATCCCAAACCATTTTTAAAAGATGCTAACTACAATTATCATAAAAATTGGAGAGATCGCTACATTTTTAGATCACGAATATATCATACTAGACCGATGTATTTTAAGAATTAGATAACTAAAAACATTAGAAAATCAGTGGGATTTTTTCCAATTTTATAAATGATATTTTAAACTTTAGCAAGAGTGCCATTGATCAACCCAATTTCAACCCACATTGAAAATAAGCGTAACTTGTTGACCCTTATATAAAATCACTTTCGTCTCTAATTGATCATCATTAGGTATTATTACACTTTTTGGGCCTTGTATGTTCAACTATACTACATGCATTTGGCACATTCTATAATTTCAACATTTTCTTATTATGGATGTTAACCAAACTACTTCTTGTGTAAAGATCTGTTGCATATTAAAATATAATTTTTCATTCTAAATAAACCGATGTATCTATTATATACATGAGCAAATACCATTATCTAATTTTTTGGCTTAGAATTTCTAATATTAAGTAAGACATTGAGAAAATATGCATGTCACATGTTATAGCCTTGCTATTGAAAAAATATAGTTAATATAATGGATGTGTCAAAGATTTTATAAATAATAGAACCATATGATATTCTTACATACATTGGTATGTATGTAACTATAGGTATATGGCCCAAGTCACTTATGAAAGTAATTTACCTCCTTCCATATTGAAGATATTCGTACATGAGGAAATTCTCACATAAATGTTGAGCAGTATGGGATAACAACATAGAGCTTATGAAGTTCACTTCATCAGTAAGAATATAAATTATCTGCTTAATATATTCTTAAAATTTTACAAGTGCTTTCCTTTAATTGATTTAAATTTATTTAGAAGTCTATAAAAGATTGCATGTATATTCGATGCATAAATGTTAAAAGTTGCAGCACCAATAAGAGTAAGAAATTATAATTGTGTATTGTTTTAACTTAAATATGATGCCAACACAAGATTTATTCTATTGTTGAGATATCATTTTCCTCTATTAGTTGTTCCTTAGATGATCAATCTTAATGGACGCATTATATCTTGTTGACTAATATGGTGAAAAATAATGTCAATTGTAAGCTCTTATTTTTATATAAAATCACAAGGGGTGTCATAGGTTGAGGAAAAAGATTGTCGATTTTGGTAAATAATTTTATTTAACTGTATGTAAGTGGGTTGAATATAGAAAAAAAAAAAAAAACTTCATTTTTATTTCAATGATAGTGGATATCAAAATCACAATGACAATGCATGTTGAGTTCATTTATTTGCATATTATTATTAAGATTAAACTAGGACAAAATATTCCATTCATTAAGTTTTTAAGGTCATGATTAAAGATGATGTCATCTAAATGGTTATTATCCAAACTCATTTAATTTATAGAAGGTGTGGTCAACATGCCATGGATGGTAAGGTTTTTGTATTCATTCCCAATTCATAATAATTTCTCTATTGATAGTACCAATGTATGCAATGCTGTTATGAAATGATTTATATAAGAAGAACTCACTCCAAAACAAATTCTTTATAATATTAAATCATAATATTTTGATGAAACTGTAACTTACCATGAGAAGACATGAACAATTGTTTCCACTTTTATCTTTTTTCAATCCTAAATGTTATGGTGCTTTTTATAAGACCAATATCTTACAGATACTGTAAATGATAGTGATTCCAATGACATCATGATTAGTAATACTATAACTTAAACTCTTACTAAAAGTCATAGAATATGATTTATGTATATTTAAACTTTCTAAAATTATTGTCAGAATATGACAATAACTTTTAAATTAATTTTATGTTTTTGATGCATACTGGAAAAATATTTTAACATGATTTGATGAGAAATAACAAAATGGAAATCAATATTTTATCTCTAGATGGAAATCATATCTAAGTAATGAAATTTTCTATTATCATCAGTATGGAATTGAAAGTATTTTTCCCATCATTTTCATCGATCATAGAAGACTCTATATAATTCCCAAATAGCATGGTAATGACATTGAAAGGATAGTGTAATCACTTTCAATAAATTTTATTCACAACATTTAGTGTGTATATGAACATGACTCGAAACGTCCTCATATTCCATAATAGGATTACTTGTGAATATATTAGTATTTATTAAACAAGGGTAATTGATATGATCAATCAATACACCATTTGGTTTCTATAGAAGTTTTTTTGGTGGATCATAATATGAAATATATTTTTTAAAGTATTCTTATATAACAATTATTACAAATTGATTAATATAATTGAATATATTAATATTAAGTGTAGGTATCCATGAATATTGAGGGATCTTCTATGTTTCCATTTATATTTATTATTAATATTTTTGTGTGTAATATTTGATGAGATAAGTTGTTTTGATAATATAACAAAAATGTGCTTGTACCGGTTGTTTTTTGTTTTCATTTTTTTTAATATCTCTTTACAGAGGACTGTAAATTTGTGATACATGTAAAAGGATGCAAAGAATTGGTTTGGAATAATATTTTGAGTTATCCAATGATGATTTTATATGCATTTTTAGGTGATTCTCCAAGCATATTTTTATGTAAATCGAGCCATTTTATATCAAGGTCAAATCATAAAAGTTTTCACATTTTTTGACATAATGAAATCACATACATTTCTAATCTCCTTTCAAAATATCTTGATTTTGCATCAATGATATTAATAAAACATATGTATTTTAGATTATATATTACAAATATGTAATACATATATATATTTCCAAAAAAAAATTATATATATATATAAATTATTTTTGAATTATTTTTTATAAAAAAATATATCTACATAATAAAACACAATATCATTATTTGACCTTTCAGCAACCTTAAATATAACTAATAAAGTGTGACATATAAGTTGCATTATCATATCTAACAAATAGTCTCTAAATTTTATTTAATAAGATCTTGTTCCACACAAGTTAGATCTAAAATGAAAATTATTCCTAATAATATATATCTTAACATAAACAAAATTAGTTATTTTGATACAATGGTGCATCATAACGTATAGGTAAAATATATCCAAATCTTGATTGACTGCTAAATCTAATGTATGATAAGGCAACAAATTAAGTGCATGCTCATTCATTTCAACTTCTTTGATATGGGCATGCTTTGGCATACATTGTCCTATAATAAATAGAGTATAAAATGCCATAAAAAATATTCCTTCCATATCATATTCATTTACAAGTGACAAATAAATTTTCTACCAAGCCATAGCATATGGAGCTACCTGATCGATAGAATGAAAATAGCTTTGTATTTCTTCCATTTTTACACTTGTATTAAGAAATATAGGTATGAAGAATGAGGATTGATGCTTTTATTTCCTACAAAATTATTTTCATATACATGAAGTGATATTGCTATCTCCAGAATTTATGGAATGTCAATATATAAATGGCAATGCCTAGATAAGACATTCTTACATTAAGGAGGTAAGGGTGTGAGTGCATGCTCATTGATTATGAGCATATTTGTATTATGTATCAGGAGCTAAATTTTATTTCAAGGTTTACATGACACATGATCTACTAACATAGAAATCATTTTTAATGTTTAAGATGTCTCCTTTTAACAAATACAATATCTATCTTGTAATTTCATCATTGAAATTATTTAGAAACTACATCAATGTTTTGAGTAAAGGTGATGGTATGCCCTTTACATTTATATGTGCATCCTCATACATGGATTGCATGTACATGGATTTATGAATGTGGTACTAAAAATGTCTTCATCCATTTATAAGGTCGTTTTTATTTCATAACAATGATGTCTTTGATCTTTGCCTTCAAGATTGTGCATTTTAAGTCTTAAATTTGAAAAATAGCTATAATCTTGCAAATCAAGGACATGTATAGATCTCTAAAGACATCAGAATCAACATGAAATATATATAGTTTGAATTTTTATAATGGAAAATTCAATGCAAATGCATTTCGTAAAAGGATAAGGTGGCCATCATGTGAAGATATAAAAAGCTTTCAATGTATATAATCCTCAATAAAAATATTAATGATTATGATTTTATAACAAAAGTTAGAAATTTATTTTCTATTTATTGAGACATCATAATAATATTCATAAATATTTTAAATTAATTTTAAAAATTATTTATTAAAATATTTTATATTTAAAATTTTAACTTATGAAATTTTTGAATTTTTGGTTTTCATATGAAAAATTAGATTTTCGGCGTCAGGTTAGTAGAGTATCATAAACATGTTTGATTCAATTATCCCTCTTATATTTTTGAGGTATTCTAAGTCATAAAAGATTAGATTAATTTTATAAAAAGTGATTATTTCAAGGTATTCTACATGTTTCACGTGATAAATTATCATTTTGGAGAAATCTAAACTTCAGCATAGTACCAATACTAACTTGAGTGCACCACATGTAGGATTCTTCCATTTTATCTTATCTTTCACATCCAAATTCCATTTTGAATCTCATTTTAAATGTATAAATATATTATCTAAAATATCATCTTTTTTTTAAATTATATAATCAAAAAATTTAAATATGTTGTGTAAAATTCAAATGTATAAATTAGGTGCCATTTGTACCTCAAGTGCATGGTGAGTGCAAAAATCTTTTGTTTTGTCATATATTTCACACATAGACTCTATTTTGGCCCTTGTTTGAAGCATTAGAAATATATTATCTCAAGGATCATATTTTTAAAGTCTGACAGTTTAAATTTTAATAAATTTAGTGTAAATATAAACATATAAATCAGGGGTCATTTTCACCTCAAGTGTGCGGCAAGTGCAAATATTCCATTTTGTCATATCTCTCACATCTAGACATAATTTTATGTATCATTTGAAGTGTTGGAAAAATATCATCTCAAGTTCCATCTTTGTCTAAACTCTTAAATTCACAAAGTACATGGATTTAATGTAAAATCCAAATAGAGAAATCATGTACCATTCGCACCTCAAGTGCAAACATGTGAAAGTCTTCTATTTTGTCATATCTTTCACATATTTACTCCATTTTGGCTCATGCTTGAATCATTGATAAGTTCTCATCACAAGGATCATCTTCCTATATAAAATAAGAGGCCCAAACTTCATATATTTTATGTAAAATCTAAATGTATAAATCAAGTACCATTCACACCTCGAGTCTGTGATAGGTGCAATTCTTCCATTTTGTCTCATCTTGCATATCTAAACTTCTTTTTACATCCCATTTGAAGCATTGGAAAACTCTTATCCCAAATCATCCTTGTCCAAAGTTCAAAGTCCCAAACTTCATTGATTTTTAAAAAAATCCAAATGGCATTCCATAAATTTGGTCTCAGTCTGTCGTGTTCATGGGCATGTAAACCACATTTATATACTTCATGTAAAGTTAAAGTTTTCAAATTCTAAATAGTTTCGGTTTCCATATTTTTTTCTCATTCCAAGGATCATATTTGTCCAATGTTCTAAGGCCCGAAACTTGGTAGATTTTAATAAAATCCAAGAGGAGATTTAGAAGAAGCACAACCTAGGAGCTATGCCAGCTCAACCATAAGGTCATGAAAAATGTGAATTTATGACAACATTTCAAATGTGTCAAAATGTAAAGTTGAAATTGAAATTTCTTGGTTTTGTCATATCTTTTTTAATCTAGATTTCTTTGTGGCCTCTGTTTAAAGTGTTGGTAATATTTATAATGAATGATCTAATGATGTGAAATATTTAATTCTATGAGGCCAATT